>JARQOC010000002.1:290157646-290214997 GCA_033576535.1 Allobates femoralis | reverse complement strand
CCCATCGACCATGGTCGAGGGGTTAATAAAGATGCAGTCCCTTTCATTCATATCGTTTTTTGGATTTTAAACAATGAAATGGGAAATTGCAGGTTTTTCCTCTGCTGCCACACCTTATAGGGTCCAGTAGCAGAGGAATTACATTTCCCTTAATTTACATTGTACTCGTTACTGTGCGAGTAATCGCTAGGACCCTACTATTCGCCGAGTAACGAATATTAATGAGTGTACTCGCTCATCCCTATGTGGAACGTATGTGACTGTGAACCTGTAAACCATACAGTAAAGTAAAGTACCCGGTGAACTCAGGACTTGTATGAGACTGTCATTTTCAGTGACTGCAGCAGAGGCTCAACTGTGGAGCCGCACACTAACTGTTCCAGCCGTAGGAGAGGTCGCCTGGAGGGATAGCAGCAGCGCCCATCTGCAGAGAGGTACCCGGACTCTTGAATGCGCCGGCTGGAAAAAGCTGCGGAGAGAAGACAAGTGCAGCACTCCGACGACGACTCATTCCTACACCTGTCTGGGGACAAAGCCCTACCCATGGAGGGCTCACCATCCCGGCTGCCACCATCACCATCATCCCCAGCAGTCAGAACAGGAACAGTGGCAATATTGACCACGACCCACGGGTGGCGTCACGGACAATTCCTATAAACCTTATTTTTTCCCCTTTTTATTGCCGCACCTGGGCATACAGAGCTGTGTCACGTCACCGTGACATTTCCCCTCTGCAGATTAAAGAGAGGACCCGGTTCTGACTACCCCCTGCCCCAGGCTGCGACATGTGCGGCCTTTTTCTGTATACTGGGGGCTGTGAGTAGCCTCCTGCTGTATACAGGGGCTATATGTGGGCTTCTGCTGTATGCTGGGAGCTGTGTGCAGCCTTCTTCTGTATACTGGGGGATGTGAGTGGCCTGCTGTATACAGGGTCTATATGTGGGCTTCTGCTGTATGCTGGGAGCTGTGTGCAGCCTTCTTCTGTATACTGGGGGATGTGAGTGGCCTGCTGTATACAGGGGCTATATGTGGGCTTCTGCTGTATGCTGGGAGCTGTGTGCAGCCTTCTTCTGTATACTGGGGGATGTGAGTGGCCTGCTGTATACAGGGGCTATATGTGGGCTTCTGCTGTATGCTGGGAGCTGTGTGTGGCCTTCTTCTGTATATTGGGGGCTGTGAGTAGCTTCTTGCCATATACTGGGGACAGTGTGCAGCCTCCTGCCGTATACTGGGGGCAGTGTGCGGCCTCCTGCTGTATAATGGTGCAGTGTGTGGCCTCCTGCCATCTACTGTGGGCAGTGTGCGGCCTCCTTGTGTATACTGGGAGCTGTGTGCGGCTTCCAGCTGTATACTGAAAGCTGTGTGAGGCCTCCTGCTGTATACTGGGGGCTAGGTGGCTATGCACACCACTATTCATCTTTTGCCTCTATTGATCTGTCCCTGTGTTGTAATCACATGACCTATCACATGATATTTCAAAAGTTGATTATGTGACATGGTTGGGGGACCCTTGCCTTCTAAACAGCTCAGGGCCCTGGCTACTCTTAATCTGCCCCTGGGCCTCACTTTGATACATTTTGTACTTGCTCCAAATCTCCATGGGATTTGAAATGTTACATGTTGTTAGAAGAATAGCAAAGAGGTACTTTGGGGTTTGTGTAGCTGCCACTTCACTGACAGTCATGTCCCAGTGTGCAACATTTTCCAGAAGTCCTTGTATTTGTCAGCTTCTCTGAACATTTCACAGACATGCATAAGCTCTGTTATAGTAAAAATGTCCTTCATTGCCTATGGCAACCAATCAGAAGCTGAGCTTTGATTGGTTGCTATAGGCCACCTGATAAATGTAGAGACTAAGGGTGCCGTCACACGCATCAATTCTATGAACGATATTGTTAGCGATCACATGCATGCGCGATCGCTAACAATATCGTTCAGATCGCTGGTGAGCTGTCACACAGACAGACTCACCAGCGATCAATTGACCAGAAACATCGTGGAAACAATTTAAATATCATTTCCACGATGTCTTGACGACTGATAAGCCAGCTTCCAGCGCCTCTCACAAGCGCTGGGAGCTGGTATCCAAGGTAAACTGCGGGTATCTAGGCAGCGCGCGCTGCCTAGATACCCGCAGTTTACCCTGGATACCAGCTCCCAGCGCTTGCAGAGAGGCGCTGGGAGCTGGCTTATCGATCGTCTCCCGGTGTCACACGCAGCGATGCTGCGTGTCCACCGGGCGACCAACGATTGATTTGAGGACAGGACCTCAAATCAAACGATGAACGATCAGCCGACTGATCGTTCATCGTTTGTAGTGTCACACACAACGATGTCGTTTCGACATAGTTCAAGCATCACAGAACACGTGACTTTTGAACGATATCGGCAATGATATCGTTACGTGTGACGGTACCTTAACTGTCAAAACAGCCAAGGCAGTATTACCACACACACAGTAAATAAGCATTTTTCTTTTGGCAAATGACTGTAAAGTGTGAGGCTAAAATTTCCCCCCCAAACATAGTCTATAATGTTCCCTGAGTCAAATGAGGTGACTGTGCAAAATTTCATGATAGTAAACGAGATGGTGTGGATTCTTTTAGCGGACATACATACATACATACATACATACACATATACACTCAGCTTTATATTTTAGATTTTACCTTGAAGGCCACTTTACACACACCAACTTATCTGTCCAACTTCTGAACAACTTACTGGTTGCAGTGAAATCATGGACACATTGTTACATTTGTACACAGGCACAAAATGGAACAATGTGTCCATGATTTCACTGCAACCAGTAAGTTGTTCAGAAGTTGGACAGATAAGTTGGTGTGTGTAAAGTGGCCCTGACATGTTCAGTTGCAATATATAGCTTTCACTTGAACACATGTACTATAACTGCATTACATTTGTAAGAGGTGTTTTTTTTACTTTTAAAAAGTATGTGTCTTTTTTATTAAGGTCTTATACCTGCCATTATTCCCTAAATTGTATTGTGTGATTTTTTTACACAAATACTTTAATCTATGTATGTTTTTATGTATACTGGTGTGATTTCTCTATGATTTGTATTAAGCGGTGATCCTTTTTCATCTGTTACTATTTGTCATTCTCTCATATGTGAAAAATTCACCGAAAAAATAGCCATGACAAACATCCATTGCACTTAGCAGAAAGCTACTAGTTCCACTGAAAGGCAACACAGGTGTCTAATACCGATGCACAATCTCCTGCAACCAGTCACGCATTGGGGCGGTTGTGTCACCTGTGACCAGCCATGCTATGGGGAGGTGATTGGTGGTATTTATAGACACAAGGTTACCATAGGGCATCAGTCACACAAGCACATGTGACACATAGTGTCAGTATGCAGCCTATTGGTCACGCCCACGCTATTAGATCAGGCGGGCTGCCACGCACCATGTACATGCATCACACAAATGACAGACGCCCCCAGAGCGCTCAGCCACACAGCTAGAGATAAAAAAAGTACAAAATACACGATGGATGATGATGTGAGGTGTTAATGGATATTTTGGCCAAAATAACGTAATCTCGTAACCCACCATCAAGGGCCCTCACACTTACGAGTCCTAATCATATGTCTGTTTTAGCATTGTTTCTTAGGTGCAAAGAATATTTTTGTGATTTTCCACGTGTAAGAAATATGTGTACTATTTTGAGCTATACACTTATTTCTCCTTTTTTGTATAGATGATAAATGCAAAAATTGAAGTGACAAAAGTAGGCAAGACAATTCTAATAAAATATTAGATTTTACAGCTTTGGTGTTTTTCCTAAAACCGAGAAGGCCCAAAATTTCAATGCTGAGACTTTCCATATATTTACAAACATTAACAGCTGTGGTACTCCCATTGATAACCTTGACTCCATATCTAACCAATGCTATAGTAAAATATTAGTGCTATAATTGACAGCATTTGGATTATGTTGTCCTATGTACATAAATAGTTTTAATACTCTTTTTGCAGAGCTTTCTCACTATACATTTAGCATATATTGTTATAAATGTTTTATATTTTTATTTGGATTGTTTCATAGAGCTGTTTTAGGGTGCACACATTGCTTTTTTGCTGAATGTTTAATGGTTTGAGTACAGATTTGTCACAAAATGTAAAGGCGCCATTACAAAGTACGAGATCGTGAACAATATCACTCAAGCGTCACGGGTTTGGGGTCATTGAAACAATATCGTTAGGACGTCGTTGCGTGTAACACCGAGATACGACTACGATAAATCATTGGATGGCTGATGGCAGATTTGAGAACATGTTCTCAAATCAGACGATCCTCGATCAGCCAACCTGCTGCATCGTTGTGTGTGACACCACGATAATGGTGTCGTTAACGACTTCGCCTATTCACAACAGTGAACAAGTGTCGTTCGCTGGGTTGTGTGAACGATAGCTGTTCGCCACATTGTTGGTGCGTCGTCCATGATATCTAGACGTGTGACATCTCACCAGCAATGTCAAAAAGATGTCCTAACGACCACGCTCCTGTAAGATCATTGGTGATATCTTAACGACATTGAAGCGTGTAATGGTACCTTAATGGAGATCCTAATGTCAGCAAAGTCAATGAGAAGCCTGTAGTGTCATACACATGTTGCTTATTTGTGACTTCCAGATCTGATGCAGAATATAATCTGCAACATGTCAATTCTTTCAGCATTTTTGCAGTGTTTTTTCACCCATTGACTTCAATGAAGTCAGTCAAAAAATTCTATAAACACTATGAGAGATATGTAGACAAAGAAAGCACAATATTGTTTATGGTGGTTTTACACTACCGTTTTTTGGCATCCATGTGAATCCAGCTTAAACTGGATGCATCCGCATCCGTTTGGAGCCCCATTGACCCTCAGTGGGGCCGCAGGCACTTGCGGGTGCTTCCAGTTCTCCGCTATTCCCCCTGATCCGGGTGTCCATGGTTTTTGCACTGAGACCAAAAACACATTTTTAAACAATTTTCATCTCCATGACAAAACCGTTAACACCCAGATCTAGGGCAGTGCTTGTTAAATTACAATGGGGCTCCATTGAACCCGGATCTGGCAAAATCTGATTGCCGCTGGATCCAGACACCATATTCTGGTTTTTGGACAGAACATACCCAGAACTAAGTTTGAAAAGACACACCCCCTCGGATGCAACTGGATGCAACTGTCTGCTCCACACCAGAATTATCCTTGATCTATGAGATGGAACAGTGATAATACCGTAATACCGATGCAGGTGCATCCAGTTTGTCAATTACGGGGGATACAGGTTTCACCTGAATCCCCACGGATACCAAAAAACAGTAGTGTGAAACCAGCCCTAAGGCCCCGTTACACGCTGCGATGTCCCAGCGATCCCACCAGCGATCGGGATTGCTGGGACATCGCTATCTGATCACTGGTGAGCTGTCACACAGGCAGACTCACCAGCGATCAGCGACCAGCGAGAACGCTGGTAACCTGGGTAAACATCGGGTAAATAAGCTTAGCACTGCGCTTAGTTACCCGATGATTACCCTGATTACCAGCGTCCCAGCGTGTACTGTGCGGCGCTGGAAGGTCGTTGATCGTTGGTCTTCCGCTGTCACACACACCGATGCTAGCTGCCTAGCGGGAGACCAACGATCAAAAAATGGTCCTGGCCATTTAACAATGATCAGCTACCTGATCGCTGGTCGTTGGCACATGTCACATGCAGCGGCTTTCCTACGAGGTCGCTGCAACGTCACAAAACTGATGATGTTGCAACAGTGTCATTAGCTATATCATTGCGTGTAACCCAGCCTCTACTCCATTACACACTAAGAAATGTAAGAAATGATAAGCTATTGCTTACCTGATGTGGTTGTGTGAGACACAACCACTATAGAAGATATATGAGAGATTTCAGTGGTTACATGGGGAGCTTAGAAGAGGGAACAGGAGACAATTAATTAAAGCAATCCTTACATTTACTGTGCTCAGGGTCTTCACAACGTGTTTCAGCAGTAAGCTCCGCCTTCATCAGGTGATGACCCTTAGTGACAGTTTTTCTAATGCGCCAATACTGTCCGTATGGCACATTAGAGATCCATTTGGGTAGATGGCCGCTATTAAGAGGTAGATAACTGTTTACATCCACTTCCAAGTGAGTGGAGGTAATTACTTTGCCACCTTCCTTCTTCTGGAAGGCCTTTCACACTTGCGTTTTTTTCCTAATTTGGAAGATCAGGAAAACCCGATTCTTACAGTATTTTGCCCATCCACTTTAATTTTGTCAGGTAGAATGTTGTTGCTTCATGTTTTTTCCTGAAATCATTAAAGGGAATGGGCAAAAAAAATGAATCCTATAAGAATCAGGTTTTTACCTGATCTTCCAAATCTGGAAAAAACCGCAAGTGTGAAAGGCCCTTAAAAAGGTCTAAAAACTGTAGGACGGTTAAGGAGGCAGTGTGGATAAATTTTTACCCCCACAAGTTCTGATTGAGCTGGTCTATGAAGTTCACAAGTTCCTCCATCGACCCGGGACATATCAGAAAGAGGTCATCGATGAATTGTTTATATAAGACAATTCATCCAGATGTTAATGGGTTTTCTTCAATATGTGTGGCTTCACAGCGACGCATAAATAAGTTGGCATAGCTTGGTGCCATGCGTGTACCCATAGCACAGCCTTTCAGTTGTCTATAGGTATCCCCTTCAAAACAAAAAACATTGTTGCTCAGGATGAATTCCATACCTTCAAGTAGGGAATCCTTTTGTTGCAGAGGCAGAGAGGCGTCTTTTGACATATAGTAATCGGCTGACTCCAAGCTCATAAAATGGGAGATATTTGAATATAAGGAACCAACATCCAAGGGAGAAGATATGTTAATCTCCAAGGGTGTAATTTTTCAGAAGTTTTATGAAGTAAGTGGAATCACGTAAATGAGAATTCAACATCAAAACATATTCCTGTAAAAAAAGATCTAAATAATGTGAAAGATTGGCAGTAATAAAGGACACTCTTGAAATAATCGGGTGTCCTGGGGGATTCCTAATGTCCTTATGGATCTTCGGTAAAAAATAAAAGAAAGGGATCTGAGGATGTCTGATGTTCAAAAAATCCTTCTCTTTTTTGTCCAGAACACCCAAGAGTGCTGCTGAGCGGATCTTTTCTTTGTATTCCAGTAGGATTTGATCAGAGGGGTCAAGATCGAGCTTTTCGTAGTAATGTTGATCCCCTAAAATTCTCAGTCCTTCTTGGCGGTACCACTCGCGATTCATAATCACGATCCCACCACCTTTATCGGCCCCTTTAATGATAATCTTTTTATTCTGACTTAGTGAATTTAATGCTTTTCTTTCAATTGATGTCAGATTATCTCGCCCCTTTTCCTGTGTGAAGGATCGAAGATCCTTCAATATTAATTGTTGGTAAGTTTCCACATACACCTTTATGGTGGACTGGATAGAAGTTGGTCTTCAGGAACCTTAGATGTTATATCTCCACTACTGATTGAGGGGGACGTTCTCTTTTCCTCAATTAAGAAATGTCACTTAAGGGTTATTTTCCGAAGAAAATTACTGAAATCCAAATAAAGTGTAAAAGTATTTAGGGGTTTAACTGGGCAAAAAGATAAACTATGATGCAGGAAGGAAATTTCCCCCTCTGTTAGGGTATAATCAGAAAGATTGAAAATCCCCATTTGCTCCAGATCTGTTTTGTTCGTTTTTTGACCAGCCAGAGGATTTGTGGATGGAATATTAATCTCATCCCCTTTGGCTAGTTGGATGTGGATTTCTTTGTGGATGGGTCCAATTTTTTTTGTTGTTGTTTGTTCCAGATTTGGTTCTCCAGCTCCCCCTACTTCCCCTATATTTCTTTTTCTTTTGGAATGCCTGCCTGGAACTAACTGAAAAAACTGAGGGATAGTAGTTTCCCTTAAACTAACATTCCTGCCCTGTATTTGACTCTTGTTATTAGTACTACAGGCGTCAGTCGTGAAGGTGTGTTCCTCAATGGCTATAGACAATTGTTCGGCCGCATTAATGACCCTTTGGGGTAAGGGAGAAGAATCTCCCAATATTGGGTCGATGCTAGGGCCTTCCAGAACACTCTGTATTTGCACCATGTTACTTGATCATATTGAATTAGGATGGAGTGTTAGAAAAGAAAAATTCAATAATGAATTATCAGTATCTGAGCTAGAGATACTACCCTCCTTTACAGCTGGATCCAGTTGAGTTGAGGAGGAAGGCTCACAACACTCTCTGAGATCAGTTTGCAAGGAAGCAGATTGAATTATTAATTCTGGCTCTGCAACAACCAGTCCCTAGGCTTCTATAACCAATAGAGTCGGACCACCGATTTCTCTCCTTGGTTGCTCGTTATTAGACTGGGGAGGTGGGGTGTTGTTATTTCCCACCTCCATCAGTTCAGGTTGTACCTCAGGAATTGGTACTCCAATCTTAGAATTAGTAGATTTCAAAGTTTTATTCAGTTTTCTCCTATGATTCTCGTAGAACCTTTTTGTTTCTTACTTAAAGTTATATTCCCTCCTCATTTTGCTATATCAATGGAGTGGGGTTCTAACTGCTGCCAAGATATTCCGTTGCCGCTAATGGGGGGTGTTACCGGATTTACAGCAGCGGTCGGTATAGCGGACACTTTATTATTCAGGTTTATTCCTCCCGTTATTGTGGCACATTCAGTCCTATCCCTACTTAATTTTAATACTTTTTGTTTGATTGTATCACTTTCCAATTTTGACAACCGCAATCTAAGATTGTTATGGCCTCAGGGTAGTCAGTGGATAAGGCGTATAAATCCAAAGAGTCCCTGAGAGCCTTCATGTCCTCAATTGCCTTTCTAGCTAGGGCTTTCCTTTTGGCTATCAAGAGCTCCAACAGACCCATGGAGCAACTTAGGGAATATTGATCCCACTCCGAGGTGAAATCTTGATCCTGAGGAAATGAGGATTTTTGCACTAACCTCAATCCTCTAGTTACAATCCCTTCACAAATGTATTGTTGTAGGAATATAACATCAATATGATTAAAAATTTCTATTTTGCACTTTGATTCATACATATGAAAAAGTTCAAGCATATGTTTTTTATTTTCTACATCAAGGCTGCCAGGTGGCCTTAGGATTAGACCATTCTTACTATCAAGGTTTCCTAATAGTGATGAGCGAGCATGCTCGGCGCTACTCGTTATTCACACGAGTATCCCAGTACTCAGCATGCTCGGCGAGCACCGAGTACCGCCGAGATGCTCGGACTCGACTTCAGTGCCCACAGTGAGCTGGCACCTCACAGAGAGCAGATTTACTATTAGGGTCCCTCTGGGAGCCACAGCAAGATGTTATATGCTGGGACGATTTAAAAAAGCCCCCCCCTCCCGCCCTTTCCAAGAAACACTCGGTTTATAGCCGGAAGTCTGTGGTCGGAGCCTGTCACTAATTGACTTACATTGTGCTCGGTGCTCGGTCGAGCACCCGAGCATCTCGAGATGCTCGGCCAGAGCATCGAGCACCCGAGCATTTTAGTGCTCGCTCATCTATATTTCCTATTGCTTCATTAATCAATGTGTTCCTATGGGATTCTTTCTCCTGCCGCCGCCGCTCCCCTCCCTCTGTCGACTCCTCCCACCGCCTCCCTCTGCTCACCGCCGAAGCGGTGATCACCTCCTTCCGCCGCCTCCCGGTGATCTCTGCTCCGGGGATCACCTGCTGCCATCTACTGCCGCCTTCTGCCACCTCATGCTGCCGCTCACCTCCGGCCCCCTCTGCCCCCCTCCGGTGCCGCTCAGGTTTTTATCATCCAACGTCTGGTGAGTCCCCCTGGCTGTGTGATGCCTTTACTGCAGCCTGATCCACCTGCAGGGGGGATCGACTGCAGTCAAGGGATCTGACAGTGATTCACATAGTGGATCCCTGCACCAAGGCTGCAAGATCGCTGCTCTGCAGTCTGATCCACCTGCAGGGGATCGAGCTGCAGAGAGCGATCTCGCAGCCCCGGCGCAGTGATCCACTATGTGAATCACTGTCAGATCCCTTGACTTGTAACTTTGCAGCTAGGGGGCTGGAATCCTCAGCGTGGAGAGGCCCAAATGTTGTGGGCCCCCCACACTGCAAATTGAAACCCACAGCCACCCAAGAAAATAGCGCATTCATTAGAGGCGTTATTTTCTGGTGCAGTACCCCAACTCTTCCAGTTGCCCTTGTGCTGGTGGCACATGGGTTCTCCATATGCGACATGGTGTCTGCTAACAATTTCAATGGAAAATTAGCTCCAATTGTAAGCGGAAACCATGTCGCGTATGGAGAGCCCTTCCCTGTGTGCCTGAACATTGAAGCTCCCCCACAAGTGACCCCATTTTGGAAACTAGACCCCCCAAGGAACTTATCTAGATATATAGTGAGCACTTTAAACCCACAAGTGCTTCACAAATTAGTCAGTAAAAGGGAAAAAGAAGATTTTTTGTGAAAAAAAAGTAAGTTTTCATTTTTACGGATCAATTTATGAATCACCTAGGAGATCAAAGTGCTCACAATGCATCTAGATAAGTTCCATGGGGGATCTTGTTTCCAAAATGGGGTCACTTGTGGGCGAGCTCTAATGTTTAGGCACACAGGAGCTCTTTATATGCGACATGTCCAATAATAATTCCAATTGTTAGCGGACACCATGTTGCGTATGGAGAGCCCCTGTGTGCCCAAACATTGGAACTCCCCCACAAGTGACCCCATTTTGGAAACAAGACCCCCCAGGGAACTTATCTAGATGCATAGTGAGCACTGTGATCCCCCAGGTGCTTCACAAATTGATCCGTAATAAGTAAAAAGTACTTTTTTTTTTTTCACATATATTTTCTTTTTTCATTTTTACAGATCAATTTGTGAAGCACCTGGGGGTTCAAAGTGCTCACTATGCATCTAGATAAGTTCCCTGGTGGGTCTAGTTTCTAAAATGGGGTCACTTGTGGTGGAGCTCCAATGTTTAGGCACACAGGGACTCTCCAAACGCAACAGGGTGTCCGCTAACAATTTGAGCTAATTTTCCATTCAAATTGTTAGCAGACACCATGTCGCATTTGGAGAGTCTCTGTGTGCCTAAACATTGGAGCTCCCTCACAAGTGACCCCATTTTGGAAACTAGACCCCCCAGGGAACATATCTAAATGGTGGTGAGCATTTTGAACCCCCAGGTGCTTCATAAATTAATCCGTAAAAATGAAAAAAGAAAAAAATTTGTGGAAAAAAAAGTACTTTTTCTTATTTATAGATCAATTTGTGAAACATCTGGGGTTTCAAAGTGCTCACCACCCATCTAGATATGTTCCCTTGGTGGTCTAGTTTCCAAAATGGGGTCATATGTGAGGGAGCTCCAATGCTTAGGCACACAGGGGCTCTCCAAACACAACATGGTGTCTGCTAACAATTTGAGCTAATTTTCAATTCAAATGGTTAGCGGACACCATGTTGCGTTTGGAGAGTCCCTGTGTGCCTAAACATTAGAGCTCCCCCACAAGTGACCCATTTTGGAAACTAGACCCCCCAAGGAACTTATCTAGATGCATAGTGAGCACTTTGAACCCCTAGGTGCTTCACAAATTGATCCGTAAATATGAAAAAGTACTTTTTTTCCCACAAATCTTTACTTTTTTCATTTTTACGGATTAATTTGTGAAGCACCTGGGGGTTCAAAGTGCTCACTATGCATCTAGATAAGTTCCTTGGGGGTCTAGTTTCCAAAATGGGGTCACTTGTGGGGGAGCTCCAATGTTTAGGCACACAGGGACTCTCCAAACACGACATGGTGTCCGCTAACAATCAGAATGGAAAATTAGCTCAAATTGTTAGCGGACACCATGTTGCTCCCTCACAAGTGACCCCATTTTGAAAACTAGATCCCCCAGGGAGCATATCTAGATGGGTGGTGAGCACTTTGAACCCCCAGATGTTTCACTAATTAATTTGTAAAAATGAAAAAGTACTTTTGTTTTCACAATAACGTTTTTTAGCCTACATTTTTTCATTTTCCCATGAGTATCTGGGTAAAATGCATCCTAAAATTTGTTGGGCAATTTCTCCTGAGTACACTGATACCTCATATGTGGTCATAAACCACTATTTGGGCGCACGGCAGGGCTCAGAAGTGAAGGAGCGCCATTTCACTTTTTGAATGGAAAATTAGCTCCAAAAGTCAGATTGCGCTCCTTCTCTTCTGAGCCCTGCCGTACCTCCAAACAGTGGTTTATGACCACATATGAGGTATCAGTGTACTCAAGAGAAATTGCCCAACAAATTTGAGGATACATTTTACCCTGTTGCCCATGTGAAAATGAAGAATTGAGGCTAAAAGAGCATTTTTGTTAGAAAAATTAAAAGTCCACGTTGCCTTAGTTCCCGTGAAGCACCTGAAGGGTTAATAATGTTCTTGAATGTAGTTTTGAGTAGCTTGAGGGTTGCAGTTTTTGGAATGGTGTCACTTTTGGGTGTTTTCTGTCATGTACACCCCTCAAAGGGACTTCAAATAAGATGTGTGTGACTAAAAAAATGGTTTTGTAAATTTTGCTGGAAAAATGAAATTTTAACCCTTATAACTTCCTACCCAAAAAAAATCTTTTCCCCAAAATTGTGCTGATGTGAAGTAGACATGTGGAAATGTTATTTGTTAACTATTTTGTGTCTCATAACTTTCTGGTTTAATAGAATAAAAATTAAAAATGTGAAAATTGCTAAATTTTCAAAGTTTTTGCCAAATTTTTGATTTTTTCACAAATAAATGCAAAAATTATCGACCTAAATTTAACACCAACGTGAAGCCCAATATCTCACGAAAAAACAATCTCAGAATCACCAGGATCCGTTGAAGCGTTCCAGAGTTATTACCTCATAAAGGGACATGGTCAGAATTGACAAAAATGCCAAGGTCTTTAGGGTCAAAATAGGCTGGGTCCTGAAGGGGTTAATCCGATTTCTTCGGACCAAGACCAATCCCAAAGTTTATACACGCCACTAATTACAGCTCCTCAGATAATCCTGTTTCAAACCTGTGCTATCCCTTTATGTGGTGTTATTTACTGGTGTTACTGTGATAATAATGGAAGGTAATAATAGTAATGAAAAATTACCTTTCAAGTTCAAAGGGCTCCAGGAATAAATCGTGGATATCACATATAGTATCCTACTACACACACTAAGGCTATTTATCTTATAGCCATAAACACACTACTGAAACCACCCCACAATGTTAATTAGTCTTGATTAATGACACATAGGGCCTAATGTGGCGCCCCTGCGACCAGGAGGCCACATAGGGAACTGCAGCCAGGTAAGTTAGGAAGACAGTTGCACCACAACACCCTCACAGACATCCCACACACCACTAGAGGGCAGCACCCAACCCGGAGCCCGGGACTCTAGGCGGGCAAGGGGTGGTGGGTTTAGAGAACAGTGGGTGGGACAGCAAGCAGGTCAGGTGATAGATGGTAGAAATAGAGAAGGGGAGGAGGAAGGAGTCAGTAGGCCAAGGTAGGCTAAGCAGAACAAACCAGAAGCACACGTCCTGGAGGAGTGGGGTGTAAGGAGCGCAGAATCTGAAGAGCCAGCGCAGCCACAGAGGGAAAGCCCATCCGAAGCCAGCACCCCAGGAGTGTGAGGGAAGAGAGGACCAGTGATACTGGGTCCTAGAAACACAGCCGAGACGACCGACTGCAGGCGGAGTAGCCCTCCTATGAAACCTGAATCACACGGTAGAAGGGAGCCTGATAGAGCCTAGCACCGCAGGACTATTGGAGGCTAGGCTAGCAGCAGTGTCGGCTCTGAAGGGGACCGACGATTTACCCGGTTTCCCCAGATTCACCGACGGGGGACTCTAACTCCACGTTAGAGTTCCTACCCCAAAGGACAGGCAGCTCAGTGGCGCCCACGAGGACCCACAGGGGTCCGAGCCACCGTCATACTGTCCGGAGATGCGCATACAGAGAAAGGAGAGAGTAAAAGCCTAGAAAGGACAGAGAAGGAGTGAGGGGTCACAGAGAGGGACAACCTGGCTGCAGGGAGTAAAGGAACCCGGAGGGGAGAGGTATAACCCATGTAAAGACTTGTACTGTGAACTGTGACTGAGCTGTTATGCTGAACAACCTGCTAAGTAAACACGGTGAACCCAGCCTCTGACTCCCTTGCATAATTCTCTATTGCCTGCACATGATTCCCTCCAACAGGACTGCAGAGAGATCCAGCCTGGAGAGCCACAACCTGTCGGCTCTGGACGCTGGAGAAAGGAAAGCTGCAGCAGCAGGACAGTAAGTGTATTGCATCCACTTCAAGCTTACACTACACTATAGACTTTAATCATCACTGCCCCGGGGAACCCAGTTCTACCCGCAGAGAACTATTCCATCCTTAGCTGCTATCACCCCCGGAGGTTCTGCAGCAGTGGTGGTCCTACTATTGACCACAAGCCGTGGGTGGCGTCACGACAAACTATTATCCCCTGTAAATATTCCCCTTTTACTTGCCAGGGCCCGGGACATAGTCCGGACGAGGACCTCCGTGACATCCCCAGTAGCAACCCGGTCCGGTACCGAGTACCCCGTCCCAGTGGGCTCGACACTAACACCCCTGCAGCTTTTATACAGAGTGAATAATAAAGATCAGGACCAGATACTTTGTTAGTCCAGTATTAAAATTCTGATCGAAATTATAATAAAATCTTATTCAAGTCACCCTTCATACAAGAAGTGACCAGTCCACATGTAATCTTAGTGGAAAGTTCAGCCTATGCTGGAATCCTTGTTTAGGATATAGTATACTTTATGGTTCAGACAGGCCCACCATTATCTGGTCACGGGTCAGGCAAAGACAGTGTTTCTTGTTGAAAACTACAGTTGTGTCCACTAAACTTCAGCTCCTACCAGTTCCAAGGGTTTGTTTTGTATAGCCAGAGTTCCGGGAACGCAGTCTTCAAGTGCAGCTCCCTCCAGGGGGGTAACCGCTGTCAGTGGCACTAGTGGTGAAACAGGAAGAAAGACAGGAGGGGCACTCCTAATGACACCCTGGTGGTTAGTGGAGGAGGTTCAGGTGATGGATACTCACCTGACAGGATTATGCGCCTGGCACAACCCAGTAGCTTTGCCTCTGGTGCTTAAAGCGCACCTCATGCCGAATCCAAACTTATGGGATTCGGATGATTAGCTGGTCACGTGATCGATCATGCAGGTGTGACATCACTGTCGAGCCCACTAGGACGAGAGTACTCGGTGCTGGACCATGTCTGCTTCTGGGGGATGTCACGGGGTCCTGGTCCGGACCGTGTCCCGGGTCCTGGCAATAATAAGGGTGTATTTACAGGAGAGAATAGTCTATCGTGATGCCACCCACTGTGTGCAGCCACTGATAGGGCCGCCGCTGCTGCAGAACCTCCGGGGATGATGTAATAGCAGTGGAGCTGGAATAGTTCCCGTGGGCAGAACTGTGTTCCCCAGGGCAGTGTTGGTAAAGTCTATGATGGAGGTGAATAGTGGAGACGGGTTAAGGATCACACACTCACGTTTTGTAGTTTCCAAAGCTTTACTGCGATGTTATTGCAGGTTGTCCACGGAGTCAGTAGGGGCCCGGGTTTTCCTCCCACCCTGTCCGGGTCATCAGCTTCCTCGTGCTGTGCTGTGTGTGTGTGTCCTGGCTGCTGTGTCTAGCTGAGCTGCTTGGACTTTCTCACTCTCTCTCTCTGTTCTGCTGGTTCCACTTGGCTAGGCAACTTGAGTCCTCTGTGCTGTGCTGACCCCGCCATGTTGCTTTGCTCTGGTACTGTGGTTGTCTAGAGACTCCACTACTCCTGGATTCACTGTGCTGTGGGTGCCAGACACAGTGCCGGATCCGGTGTCCGTTCTGTGTGCTCTTCTGGGGCGAGTGGTGATGGCACTCAAGCTCCCAGATGTGTCTCTCTGCTTGTAGTTCTCCTTCCCTCAGACCCTCACCAGGCCTGGAATCAGTGAGTAGACTGCAGAGAAGCTTAGCACAGCTTCTTTGACACTGCAGTCTCTCTCAGTTCTCCCTGAAACTGAAACTAAACTACTTCCTCATGAGCTGGAGTATATAAGAGAGCAGGTTGTGCTCCCCCTCCTGACCCAGAGGTGCTAGTGTAAGTCAGTGTGTTGTGGGGAGGGAACCGTGTGATGTTACTGTGGCATATTAACCCCTGGGGTGCCACATTACCACAGGTCCTTTGATCTCCAGCGCCGGCAGGTCCTAATGTTGGATTATAGCCCCTGTTCGTTCTGCTCCTGTGCAGCTCCCACCGCTCGCCCAAGGGCTGTGTATACAGAGGATATATGAGAGATTTCAGCGGTTACATGGGGCGCTCAGAAGAAGGAACAGGAGACAATTAATTAAAGCAATCCTTACATTTTCTGTGCTCAGGATCTTCACAACGCGTTTCAGGCTATTCCCTAGGAGACATCATCATTACTCAGTTACCGTATATACTCGTGTATAAGCCGACCCGTGTATAAGCCGACCCCCCTACTTTTGCCCCCAAAACCTGGGAAAACCTATTGACTCGTGTATAAGCCGAGGGTGGACTCCAGCACAGGTATACAGCCCCCAGCAGTGTGGTATACATGCCCCCCAATGGTAGTATACAGCAGCCTCCCCAGTGGTAGTATACAGCAGCAGCCCCAGTGGTATATACAGCAGCAGCTCCAGTAGTTAGTATACAGCAGCCCCAGAGGTATATACAGCCCCAGTGGTAGTATACAGCATCCCCAGAGGTATATACAGCCCCAGTGGTAGTATACAGCATCCCCAGAGGTAGTATACAGCAGCCCCAGAGGTAGTATACAGCAGCCCCAAAGGTATATACAGCAGCCCCAGTGGTAGTATACAGCAGCCCCAGAGGTAGTATACAGCCCCAGTGGTAGTATACAGCAGCCCCAGAGGTATATACAGCCCCAGTGGTAGTATACAGCAGCCCCACAGGTATATACAGCCCCAGTGGTAGTATACAGCAGCCCCACAGGTATATACAGCCCCAGTGGTAGTATACAGCAGCCCCAGAGGTATATACAGCCCCAGTGTAGTATACAGCAGCCCCAGAGGTATATACAGCCCCAGTGTAGTATACAGCAGCCCCACAGGTATATACAGCCCCAGTGGTAGTATACAGTAGCCCCACAGGTATATACAGCCCCAGTGGTAGTATACAGCAGCCCCACAGGTATATACAGCCCCAGTGGTAGTATACAGCAGCCCCAGAGGTATATACAGCCCCAGTGGTAGTATACAGCAGCCCCACAGGTATATACAGCCCCAGTGGTAGTATACAGCAGCCCCAGAGGTATATACAGCCCCAGTGGTAGTATACAGCAGCCCCACAGGTATATACAGCCCCAGTGGTAGTATACAGCAGCCCCAGAGGTATATACAGCCCCAGTGGTAGTATACAGCAGCCCCAGAGGTATATACAGCCCCAGTGTAGTATACAGCAGCCCCAGAGGTATATACAGCCCCAGTGTAGTATACAGCAGCCCCACAGGTATATACAGCCCCAGTGGTAGTATATAGCAGCCCCAGTGGTATATACAGCCCCAGTGGTAGTATACAGCAGCCCCAGAGGTATATACAGCCCCAGTGTAGTATCCAGCAGCCCCAGTGGTAGTACACAGCCCCCCTCCTTAATATGCGTCCCCCAGTAGTAATAAACAGCCCCCCCCTCCTTATCATGTCCACCCCGGCTGCGGCAGCTGTGAAAATAACAAACACTTTATACATCACCTTCCGGCGCAGCTCTCCGCTCCTCCGGTCCTCAGCATCTCCGCTCGCCGGCTGCTTCTTCTTCCTTGATGTGCCGGCTTGTGACGCGCGCAGGAAATGACGTCATCTCCTGCGCCCGGTCACATGACACCGGCACAACAAGGAAGAAGAAGCCGGCGAGCGGAGATGCTGAGGACCGGAGGAGCGGAGAGCTGCGCCGGAAGGTGATGTATAAACTGTTTGTTATTTTCCCAGCTGCCGCAGCCGGGGGGGACATGATAAGGAGGGGGGGGCTGTTTATTACTACTGGGGGACGCATACTAAGGAGAGGGGGCTGTGTAGTGCAATATGCACGGCATCCCCCCGCCGCTGATGGACGGGGGGATGCCGTGCATATTCATTGCACTAATGAGGCGGCCCCACGTGACCGCCTGCGGTCACCGCGGCCCCCTCCTGCCTCCTCCAGCCCCCGGTCACAGCTCCCCCCCCCACAGCATACCATATTGACCCGTGTATAAGCCGAGGGGGGACTTTTCAGCCCAATTTTTGGGCTGAAAAACTCGGCTTATACACGAGTATATACGGTAACTCTTTCTCTACAGATTTTAACAGAGAATTCAGTTATATTTCCCATTCAACACATATCTAGGGAAAAAGAGCATTTCATTGTAGGAGTACTCTTTTATATTTTTATTTAGAAAAGTAAAAAAAAGAAGAAAAATTATTTTTTATAAAAAATTGTTTATAGAGAAATTGATAAGGGATAATATATATACATACATATATATATATATATATATATATATATACTAGCTGTGAGCCCGATGCAATTGCATCGGGATTCTAGAACGTGCATTAATTTGATTATAGTAGTTATAGCTGTTAGCCTGATGCAAATGCATCGGGTATCTAAAATATGTTTATTGTTTTTTTAAAGATTTTTAAATAATAATCGCATCATCAATAGCAATAATATAAGCCATAGCATTATTATTAGCAGTAATAGCAGTATTAATAGCATTATTAGCAGTATTATGAGCATTAATAACAGTATTAATAGCATTAATATCATTATTATTAGCATTAATAGAATTAATAATAGCATTATTAGCATTAATAATAGCATTAATAACATTATTAATAGCATTATTATTAGCATTAATAGCATTAATAATAACATTATTAGCATTAATAATAGCATTAATAACATTATTAATAGCATTAATAGCATTATTAATAGAATTAATAGCATTATTATTAGCATTAATAGCATTAATAGCATAATTAATAGCATTAATAGCATTATTATTAGCATTAATAGAATTATTATTAGCATTAATAGCATTAATAGGATAAATATTAGCATTAATAGCATTAATAGCATAATTAATAGCATTAATAGCATTATTAATAGCATTAATAGCATTATTATTAGCATTAATAGCATTAATAATAGCATTATTAGTATTAATAATAGCATTAATAACATTATTAATAGCATTAATAGCATTATTAATAGCATTAATAGCATTATTATTAGCATTAATAGCATTAATAATAGCATTATTAGCATTAATAATAGCATTAATAACATTATTAATAGCATTAATAGCATTATTATTAGCATTAATAGCATTAATAGCATTATTATTAGCATTAATAGCATTAATAATACCATTAATAGGATAAATATTAGCATTAATAGCATTAATAGCATAAATAAGAGCATTAATAGCATTATTAATAGCATTAATAGCATTATTATTAGCATAAATAGCATTATTAGCATTAATAATAGTATTAATAACATTATTAATAGCATTAATAGCATTATTATTAAAATTAATAGAATTAATAATAGCATTATTAGCATTAATAATAGCATTAATAACATTATTAATAGCATTATTATTAGCATTAATAGCATTAATAGTATTATTAATAGCATGAATAGCATAATTAATAGCATTAATAGGATTATTATTAGCATTAATAGCATTAATAATAGCATTATTAGCATTATTAATAGCAATAATAACATTATTAATAGCATTAATAGCATTATTATTAGCATTAATAGCATTAATAATAGCATTATTAGCATTATTAATAGCATTAATAACATTATTAATAGCATTAATAGCATTATTATTAGCATAAATAGCATTAATAATAGGATTATTAGCATTAATAATAGCATTAATAACATTATTAATAGCATTAATAGCATTATTATTAGCATTAATAGAATTAATAATAGCATTATTAGCATTAATAATAGCATTAATAACATTATTAATAGCATTAATAGCATTATTATTAGCATTAATAGCATTATTATTAGCATTAACAGCATTAATAATAGCATTAATAACATTATTAATAGCATTAATAGCATTATTATTAGCATTAATAGAATTAATAATAGCATTATTAGCATTAATAATAGCATTAATAACATAATTATTAGCATTAATAGCATTATTATTAGCAGTAATATTATTATTAGCATTTTTTTTTAAATTATTATTTATTATTTGTTATTTATTTTTTAATTATGTTTTATTTATTTTTTTATAATTTTGTAATTATTTTTTAATTATTTTTTTATTATTAAATTTATTATTTAGGCTGAGAGGCAGTTGTCATTCAGGTGCGCTAAAGGGCTGATATGATTAGCATATATTAAATTTTTTTATTATTATTTTTATTGAATTATTTATTATTTTTAATTTATTTTTTTATTATTTTTTAATGATTTTTTAATTATTTTTTTTATTATAAAATTTATTATTTAGGCTGAGAGGCAGTTCTCATTAAGGTCCGCTAAAGGGCTGATCTTATTAGCATATATTTTATTTTTTTATTATTATTTTTATTGAATTTTTTATTATTTTTAATTAATTTTTTTATTATTTTTTAATTCTTTTTTAATTTTTTTTTTTATTATTTAATTTATTATTTAGGCTGAGAGGCAGTTCTCATTCAGGTCCGCAAAGGGCTGATCTTATTAGCATATATTTTATTTTTTTATTATTATTTTTATTGAATTTTTTATTATTTTTAATAAATTTTTTTATTATTTTTTAATTATTTTTTAATTATTTTTTTTATTATTTAATTTATTATTTAGGCTGAGAGGCAGTTCTCATTCAGGTCCGCAAAGGGCTGATCTTATTAGCATATATTTTATTTTTTTATTATTATTTTTATTGAATTTTTTATTATTTTTAATTAATTTTTTTTATATTTTTTAATTCTTTTTTAATTATTTTTTTTATTATTTAATTTATTATTTAGGCTGAGAGGCAGTTCTCATTCAGGTCCGCAAAGGGCTGATCTTATTAGCATATATTTTATTTTTTTATAATTATTTTTATTGAATTTTTTATTATTTTTAATAAATTTTTTTATTATATTTTAATTCTTTTTTAATTATTTTTTTTATTATTTAATTTATTATTTAGGCTGAGAGGCAGTTCTCATTCAGGTCCGCAAAGGGCTGATCTTATTAGCATATATTTTATTTTTTTATTATTATTTTTATTGAATTTTTTATTATTTTTAATTAATTTTTTTATTATTTTTTAATTCTTTTTTAATTATTTTTTTTATTATTTAATTTATTATTTAGGCTGAGAGGCAGTTCTCATTCAGGTCCGCAAAGGGCTGATCTTATTAGCATATATTTTATTTTTTTATTATTATTTTTATTGAATTTTTTATTATTTTTAATTTATTTTTTTATTATTTTTTAATTCTTTTTGAATTATTTTTTTTATTATTTAATTTATTATTTAGGCTGAGAGGCAGTTCTCATTCAGGTCCGCAAAGGGCTGATCTTATTAGCATACTAGTAAAAAGGCCCGATGCAATTGCATCGGGAGCAGGGTGAAATGAATTGTGTGTATACAGGCGGGCCAGTGGGTAGCAGAGTATACAGGGGGCTCTGTGGGTAGCAGAGTATACAGACGGCTCTGAGGGTAGGAGATTATACAGGTGACTCTGTGGGTAGCAGAGTATACAGGTGGGTCTGTGGGTAGTGGAGTATACAGGCGTGTGTGGTGGTGGTGGCAGAGTATACAGGTGTGTGTGGTGGTGGTGGCAGAGTATATAGGTGTCTGTGGTGCATAGTATACAGGCATCTGTGTGGTGGCAGAGTATAGAGGTGTCTGTGGTGGTGGCGGCAGAGTATACAGGCGTGTGTGGTGGGGGCAGAGTGTAGAGGCGTGTGTGGTGGTGGCAGAGTGTACAGGCGTGTGTGGTGGTGGCAGAGTATACAGGCAGGTGTGGTGGTGGCGGCAGAGTATACAGGCGTCTGTGGTGGCGGCAGAGTGTACAGGTGTGTGTGGTGGTGGCAGAGTGTACAGGCGGTGTGTGGTGGTGGCAGAGTGTAGAGGCGTGTGTGGTGGCGGCAGAGTGTACAGGCGTGTGTGGTGGCGGCAGAGTGTACAGGCGTGTGTGGTGGCGGCAGAGTGTACAGGGGTGTGTGGTGGCGGCAGAGTGTACAGGCGGTGTGGTGTGGTGGCAGAGTGTACAGGCGTGTGTGGTGGCGGCAGAGTGTAGAGGCGTGTGTGGTGGTGGCAGAGTGTACAGGCGTGTGTGGTGGCGGCAGAGTGTACAGGCGTGTGTGGTGGCGGCAGAGTGTACAGGCGTGTGTGGTGGCGGCAGAGTGTAGAGGCGTGTGTGGTGGCGGCAGAGTGTAGAGGCGTGTGTGGTGGCGGCAGAGTGTACAGGCGTGTGTGGTGGTGGCAGAGTGTACAGGCGTGTGTGGT
Source organism: Allobates femoralis (assembly GCA_033576535.1). NCBI lineage: Eukaryota > Metazoa > Chordata > Amphibia > Anura > Aromobatidae > Allobates > Allobates femoralis. The sequence goes on along the minus strand of JARQOC010000002.1, from coordinate 290,192,466 downwards.
GGTGGCGGCAGAGTGTACAGGCGTGTGTGGTGGTGGCAGAGTGTACAGGCGTGTGTGGTGGCGGCAGAGTGTACAGGCGTGTGTGGTGGCGGCAGAGTGTACAGGCGTGTGTGGTGGCGGCAGAGTGTAGAGGCGTGTGTGGTGGCGGCAGAGTGTAGAGGCGTGTGTGGTGGCGGCAGAGTGTACAGGCGTGTGTGTGGTGGTGGCAGAGTGTACAGGCGTGTGTGGTGGTGGCGGCAGAGTGTACAGGCGTGTGTGTTGGAGTGTACAGGCGTGTGTGGTGGCGGCAGAGTGTACAGGCGTGTGTGGTGGCGGCAGAGTGTACAGGCGTGTGTGGTGGTGGCGGCAGAGTGTACAGGCGTGTGTGGTGGTGGCAGAGTGTACAGGCGTGTGTGGTGGTGGCAGAGTGTAGAGTCGTGTGTGGTGGTGGCGGCAGAGTGTACAGGCGTGTGTGGTGGAGTGTACAGGCGTGTGTGGTGGCGGCAGAGTGTACAGGCGTGTGTGGTGGCGGCAGAGTGTACAGGCGTGTGTGGTGGTGGCGGCAGAGTGTAGAGGCGTGTGTGGTGGCAGAGTGTACAGGCGTGTGTGGTGGCAGAGTATACAGGCGTGTGTGGTGGTGGAGTATACAGGCGTGTGTGGTGGTGGCAGAGTGTAGAGGCGTGTGTGGTGGTGGAGTATAGAGGTGTCTGTGGTGCGCTCGTGCAAGGCAGGGGTTAAAAAAAAAAAAAAAAGATTATGCTCACCTCACCCCGAGCCCCCGCCGTCTTCTGCCGTGTTCCGCCGTCTTCTGCCGTGTTCCGCTAGGCTCCCGGTGGCTGTGCAGGCTCCCGGTGTCTGGAGTGATCTTCTATCTACTGAGACTGAAGGACCTGTGGTGATGTCAGAGTCACGTGACCCGCGATTTGCCTGGAGTAAGCTGGTGTCACGTGACTCTGACATCACCACAGGTCCTTCAGTCTCAGTAGATAGAAGATCACTGGAGGCACCGGGAGCCTGCACAGCCACGGGAGCCTAGCGGAAGACGGCAGAAGACGGCGGGAGAGGGCGGGAGACAGCGCGGGCTCGGGTAGAGGTGAGGATTTTATTTTTTTTAGAGTAGTGCGGGTCTGCGGCTCGTGATGACGCTGCGCGTCATCACTCGCAGTCCCGCGCAAAGCATGTTGGGATTGGGCTACAGTGCCCAACTCCCGATTATATAAGTAGATATTTTATTTTTTTATTATTATTTTTATTGAATTTTTTATTATTTTTAATTTATTTTTTTATTATTTTTTAATTCTTTTTTAATTATTTTTTTTATTATTTAATTTATAATTTAGGCTGAGAGGCAGTTCTCATTCAGGTCCGCAAAGGGCTGATCTTATTAGCATATAATTTATTTTTTTATTATTATTTTTATTGAATTTTTTATTATTTTAAATTAATTTTTTTATTATTTTTTAATTCTTTTTTAATTATTTTTTTTATTATTTAATTTATTATTTAGGCTGAGACGCAGTTCTCACTCCGGTCCGCCTTTCTTTTTTCCCATTGAAATGCATTAGCGGTGTGTCGGCCGATTTCGGATTGAACGCCGACCAATCAGAATTCGAGCTGACTTGCCCATAGACATGCATTAGCGGTGTGTCCGCGATTTTAGGGCCGACAAATAGAACCAGGTGGGCGGCCATAAAATCGCCGACACACCGCTAATGTATGTCAATGGGAAAAAAGACGGACCTGAATGAGAACTGAATGAAGGGCTCTTCTGATTGGCTGAGGGCAGTAGAGAGCGACCAATCAGAAGAGCCCTTCACATTTCATTGAGATACAATGGCGGATTGATCGTCCATTGTATCTTAATGTTAGTTGAAGAGGACGTCGGAGCTGGAAGTTGTCGGAAAGAAGACAGAAGATCCCCGGGGACGGACGAAGAGGCGGAGATGGCGGAAAGAAGAGAGAAGACCCCCGGGACTGGAGGAAGAGGACGCCTGGCCGGACGGAGGACTTGAGGATCGGACGGACGATCAGATGACTTGAAGGCATGTAAGTGATGGACGGGGACGTTAGGTTAGGGGACGGCGGGGGCTTAGGGTGTAGGGCCTTAGGTGTTAGGGAAAGCGGCGGGGCTTAGAGGTAGGGGCTTAGGGCGGCAGGGGTTTAGGTGCGGCTTAGGGGGTAGGGGTAGTGGATTAGGTGCGGTTTAGGGGTTAGGGGCTTGCGGCGGCAGGGGTTTAGGTGCGGATGCGGGGTAGTGGCTTACGGGGGTAGGGGGTTAGGTGCGGCTTAGGGGGTAGGGGCTTAGGGCGGCAGGGGTTTAGGTGCGGTTTAGGGGGTAGAGGTAGGGGATTAGGTGCGGCTTAAGGGGTAGGGGCTTGCGGCGGCAGGGGTTTAGGTGCGGATGCGGCGTAGTGGCTTAGGGCGGCAGGGGGTAGGGGGTTAGGTGCGGCTTAGGGGGTAGGGGCTTAGGGCGGCAGGGGTTTAGGTGCGGTTTAGGGGGTAGGGGTAGGGGATTAGGTGCAGCTTAGGGGTTAGGGGCTTGCGGCGGCAGGGGTTTAGGTGCGGATGCGGGGTAGTGGCTTACGGCTGCATGGGGTAGGGGTTCGGTGCAGCTTAGGGGGTAGGGGCTTAGGGCGGCAGGGATTTAGGTGCGGCTTAGGGGGTAGGGGTAGGGATTTAGGTGCGGCTTAGGGGTTAGGGGCTTGCGGCGGCAGGGGTTTATTTGCGGATGCGGGGTAGTGGCTTACGGCGGCAGGGGTAGGGGGTTAGGTGCGGCTTAGGGGGTAGGGGCTTAGGGCGGCAGGGGTTTAGGTGCGGTTTAGGGGGTAGCGGCAGGGGTAGGGGGTTAGGTGCGGCTTAGGGGGTAGGGGCTTAGGGCGGCAGGGGTTTAGGTGCGGTTTAGGGGGTAGGGGTAGGGGATTAGGTGCAGCTTAGGGGTTAGGGGCTTGCGGCGGCAGGGGTTTAGGTGCGGATGCGGGGTAGTGGCTTGCGGCTGCATGGGGTAGGGGGTTCGGTGCAGCTTAGGGGGTAGGGGCTTAGGGCGGCAGGGATTTAGGTGCGGCTTAGGGGGTAGGGGTAGGGATTTAGGTGCGGCTTAGGGGTTAGGGGCTTGCGGCGGCAGGGGTTTATTTGCGGATGCGGGGTAGTGGCTTACGGCGGCAGGGGTAGGGGGTTAGGTGCGGCTTAGGGGGTAGGGGCTTAGGGCGGCAGGGGTTTAGGTGCGGTTTAGGGGGTAGGGGTAGGGGATTAGGTGCGGCTTAGGGGTTAGGGGCTTGCGGCGGCGGGGTAGTGGCTTAGGGGTTAGGGCGGCAGGGGGTAGGGGCTTGCGGCGGGGTAGTGCGGCAGGGGGTAGGGGCTTCGGCGTCGGGGTAGTGGCTTAGGGGTTAGGGCGGCAGGGGGTAGGGGCTTGCGGCGGGTACAGCGCGTAGTGGCTTAGAGCGTCAGAGGGCTGTAGTGTACAGCGCGATGGTATACTACAGTCCCATGGCGCTTATGGGCATGGGACTGTAGTATAGTATAGCGGTGTACAGTACAGTAGTAAGGGGTTGTGTGGCTTGGTTAGTGTAGTGTACAGCGCGTAGTGGCTTAGAGCGGCAGGGATCTGTAGTGTACAGCGCGATGGTATACTACAGTCCCATGGCGCTTATGGGCATGGGACTGTAGTATAGTATAGCGGGTACACTACAGTAGTATGGGCTTCTGTGGCTTGGTTGGTGGGTGTCAGCGACTCGCAATGCCCGCTTCGCGGGCATTGCTTCGCGAGGCTGCAGCGACTCGCAATGCCCGCTTTGCAGAGCCACCAACTGCCATCGCAAACAGGAATCAGAGGCCCAATGCAACCACAGTCTTACACATTCTTGCAAATAAACACGTATGCCCTGGGGTACTGCTCCACCTACGGGGAGTGAAGACATCCAGTTGCCATACCAACAACCCCGGAGGTCTGACCCACAGTGTGGCTCCATGCTGATAACTGTAGGTGGCGTCACAAACGTTCCCCACTATAAACTTTATTCCCATCCAACACATCCTAGAACCTGATCCCCCAGTGAGCCAAACAGTATTCTGACTCTCCCGTGGTCATAGTAGCTGGGTCTCGACCCCTGTGACTCCCCAGGCAGAACTATTAGCCCGTTTCCGAGTACCCCACGGCCCTGGGGATGGGCGAGTCACACACACACACATATGTGTAATCTCCAACAGAGATATAACATCACACCTTTCCCCCACCCCACTGAACAAATTATAACTAATGATCAGGGCAGGACTGGCCCAGGTGGCAGGGGGGCAAGTGCCCCCCAGGCTGGTAATATTGACCTCATCCAGGGCCACCCCCATAGTGAAATTGGCCAGTCCGGCCCCGCTTTGCGGCCGCTGCCGCTAACACTTCACAGCAGCCGACCATCCGCCAGGCAGCGTGGTGAGTGTGCCCCTCCCCCCTCGCACCTCTCAAACTCTGATAGCACAACCCCCCTCCACTCCTCACCTCTAGAACTCCGCTAGCACAACCCCCCACCCCCCCCGCTCCTCACCTACTGCTGGGGCTACAAACATCACACTGCCTCCCGGGGCAAGGTGCACCAGCCCGCCCCTGCTGATGATGAGCTAATATATTCATTACTCACACGAATATTAGGCCTCATTACTCAGCAAGTATTTTTGTATGTGCATCGTGAAATTCGAGTGACCTGCCCAGCATGCTTAGAGCTTGATTTTCAGCCAATGAACATGCCGGGATTACTTGCCAGTCACTGTAATGCTGTATCCATCTTTGATAATGGCATGACAATCGACGAGGGATTCTCCGGTCGTTAATTCTTGTGTTACCAACCCATTAAACTTTTTGTAAATAATACACGGACACTGCTTGCGACTTGGTTTAAATTTGGCTACAGAAGCCCCTTTATTACCTATTATTTACATACTAACCCAGGGACACCGCACCCTGGTGTCCCAACATTAAACAATAGGTAACACAGTAATAATACAGTACGTAATACAAATACGTAACCCTGGATAAGCGTGGTCCAGAAACCACCTCCCACAACAAAACATTATCCCTGGCCGCAACACACCGACCTGAGGGATTGTCCCTGGCCACAACACACTGACCCGAGGGATGAGGTATTAATTACTGATAATTAATACCCCTAAGTTGCAGAACCCCGTGCCTGTCAATTATCTGAAACCGGAGCCACTATAGCAAACTAGTGGCTCACCTCCCGGATACCATGATCCATTAAACCACATGAGGTATTAATTACCAAGAGCTAATACCCCTACCTTGCAGGACCCGTGCCTGCAAATGACCTGGAACCAGAGCCACTATACCGTACTAGTGGCTCCCCTCCCAACTACGATTATCCATTAAACCGCCTCTGGACCAGACCTACCCCAGCAAAGGACTGGCCACTTGACACCTTACGTGGACTGGACCCACCACTACCCATCGCTTGCTCAATACGCTCACGCAAGCCCAACATCCACCTGTCTGTTTGAATTCCAAGTAAAATAAGCACCATCCAACCTTCAATATTGCAGAGCCGATCACTCCACCTCCTGGTGTCTCACTATGACACCCTATTACTGGAGACAAAAGAGCCACCACCCAATTGACTTTAACTTTAGCCTTGTTCAACCTTTTTGTCCACAAATCCGGCATACCACCTTGACAGACAGGTCACAATATCCAACCACATCACAATCACAATCCATCCCAGGTATGAATACTTCCATCGTACCAAATTGCACCTAATATCCTGCATCAACTCCAGGGATGCACAAACCCCAGACCTTTCCCCTCATGCAATCCAACTCATTCTAGGGTTGATCCACACTACCATAATACTCAAGACCCTGCCCCCAAGGTCCTACCCCTCCTAAAAATTACTTGAACACCGAAGACACTTCCTGCTCCAACGGACAGTCACATGGTCCAACATTGCCTTGCCCTGCCCACAAAGGATACAAGCGACGTCCCAGTATACACGCCAATTATTTCCCATAGTAAACAAAACCGAGTCATAACCTCATAACAATAAACACAACATATCTAAGCAATGTGTTACCCACGACCCCTTCTCCTCGTGCCAGGCTATCCCCCCAGCCACGTTACCTACACCAAAAGAGGCCGAATTTAGCTAAAACCGGGCTGATTCCCAGTTTCCAAACCACTGAGCCACCTCATTGTTTTCCATTCCAGAAACCTGCCCATTCCTGCTACCTTGCTGGAACGGTACTCTGTAGCCTCAGTCACCAATCTCAGCAATAAACCCTTAACCACATTGTTATCACTCTCCATTAACCATCCAGGCCCTGCATATCCACTTCATGCACTCCAGGGATCAACTACCAAAACTTACGAGACTGAAAGCAAAACAATGCATCAGCCCCCCCCCATTTAATACTCTTAGTATGTACTTTGCAACCCCCCCAATGCTCCATGGCAAACACATCCGCAGACATAAAGACTAGTGATGAGCGAGCATGCTCGCCACTACTCGGTACTCGCACGAGTATCACTGTACTCGGGCGACTCGCCGAGCACCGAGTAATCTCGCGATACTCGTGCTGTGCTCATGGTCGTCATCTCTGCATGTTGGCGCTCTTTTGAGAGCCAGCCCACGTGCAGGGATTGGCTGGCAGACCACTGCAATGCCACAGCCCTGTTAGTTGTGGCATAGCAGTGATTAGCCGCCCTGCACAGCGTGACCGAGCCCTTATAACTCCCGGCGCGCTGTGCTCGGCACACAGCCATCCAGACAGTGAGTGTCTGCTGCTGCTTAGGGACAGATTTGCGGCCCTCATAGGTAGATCCGGAGCAGGGCTGCAAACTGCTGCTGCTGACCACAACAGTCCTTCTCAGGACTAATCTAGGAGGATATAGGCAGGGTGATCCAGATCGGAGTCCAAGCTTTCCAGTGACCAGAACAGTCCTTCTCAGGACTAATCTAGGAGGATATAGGCAGGGTGATACAGATTGGAATCCAAGCTTTTCTGTGACCATTAGAGTCACCACACTCTTGTACTTACTACCTTAATACAGGATAGGGACTAAAATCCTCTCCTGACACCATTACAGTCACCAGACAGGTGTACGTACTACCTTAATACAGGTTAGGGACTAAAATCCTCTCCTGAAACCATTAAAGTCACCAGACAGGTGTACGTACTACCTTAATACAGGTTAGGGACTAAAATCCTCTCCTGACACCATTACAGTCACCAGACAGGTGTACGTACTACCTTAATACAGGTTAGGGACTAAAATCCTCTCCTGAAACCATTACAGTCACCAGACAGGTGTACGTACTACCTTAATACAGGTTAGGGACTAAAATCCTCTCCTGAAACCATTACAGTCACCAGACAGGTGTACGTACTACCTTAATACAGGTCAGGGACTAAAATCCTCTCCTGACACCATTAAAGTCACCAGACAGGTGTACGTACTACCTTAATACAGGTTAGGGACTAAAATCCTCTCGTGAAACCATTACAGTCACCAGACAGGTGTACGTACTACCTTAATACAGGTTAGGGAACTAAAATCCTAACCTCTTGTGATCTCAACAGTCACCACACTGGTTTACGTCATACCTTGATACAGGTTAGGGAACTAAAATCCTAATCTCTTGTGATCTCAACAGTCACCAGACTGGTGTACGTCATACCTTGATACAGGTTAGGGAACTAAAATCCTAACCTCTTGTGATCTCAACAGTCACCACACTGTTGTACGTCATACCTTGATACAGGTTAGGGACTAAAATCCTCTCCTGAAACAATTAAAGTCACCAGACAGGTGTACATACTACCTTAATACAGGTTAGGGACTAAAATCCTCTCCTGAAACAATTAAAGTCACCAGACAGGTGTACATACTACCTTAATACAGGTTAGGGACTAAAATCCTCTCCTGACACCATTAAAGTCACCAGACAGGTGTACGTACTACCTTAATACAGGTTAGGGAACGAAAATCCCAACCTCTTGTGATCTCAACAGTCACCACACTGGTGTACATCATACCTTGATACAGGTTAGGGAACTAAAATCCTAATCTCTTGTGATCTCAACAGTCACCAGACTGGTGTACGTCATACCTTGATACAGGTTAGGGAACTAAAATCCTAATCTCTTGTGATCTCAACAGTCACCAGACTGGTGTACGTCATACCTTGATACAGGTTAGGGACTAAAATCCTCTCCTGAAACCATTAAAGTCACCAGACAGGTGTACGTACTACCTTAATACAGGTTAGGGACTAAAATCCTCTCCTGACACCATTAAAGTCACCAGACAGGTGTACGTACTACCTTAATACAGGTTAGGGACTAAAATCCTCTCGTGAAACCATTACAGTCACCAGACAGGTGTACGTACTACCTTAATACAGGTTAGGGAACTAAAATCCTAATCTCTGTGATCTCAACAGTCACCAGACTGGTGTACGTCATACCTTGATACAGGTTAGGGAACTAAAATCCTAACCTCTTGTGATCTCAACAGTCACCACACTGGTGTACGTCATACCTTGATACAGGTTAGGGACTAAAATCCTCTCCTGAAACCATTAAAGTCATCAGACAGGTGTACGTACTACCTTAATACAGGTTAGGGAACTAAAATCCTAACCTCTTGTGATCTCAACAGTCACCACACTGGTTTACGTCATACCTTGATACAGGTTAGGGAACTAAAATCCTAATCTCTTGTGATCTCAACAGTCACCACACTGGTGTACGTCATACCTTGATACAGGTTAGGGAACTAAAATCCTAACCGCTTGTGATCTCAACAGTCACCACACTGGTGTACGTCATACCTTGATACAGGTTAGGGAACTAAAATCCTAATCTCTTGTGATCTCAACAGTCACCAGAGTGGTGTACGTCATACCTTGATACAGGTTAGGGAACTAAAATCCTAACCTCTTGTGATCTCAACAGTCACCACAACTGGTGTACGTCATACCTTGATACAGGTTAGGGAACTAAAATCCTAACTCTTGTGATCTCAACAGTCACCACACTGTTGTACGTCATACCTTGATACAGGTTAGGGACTAAAATCCTCTCCTGAAACAATTAAAGTCACCAGACAGGTGTACATACTACCTTAATACAGGTTAGGGACTAAAATCCTCTCCTGACACCATTAAAGTCACCAGACAGGTGTATGTACTACCTTAATACAGGTTAGGGACTAAAATCCTCTCGTGAAACCATTACAGTCACCAGACAGGTGTACGTACTACCTTAATACAGGTTAGGGAACGAAAATCCAAACCTCTTGTGATCTCAACAGTCACCACACTGGTGTACGTCATACCTTGATACAGGTTAGGGAACTAAAATCCTAATCTCTTGTGATCTCAACAGTCACCAGACTGGTGTACGTCATACCTTGATACAGGTTAGGGAACTAAAATCCTAATCTCTTGTGATCTCAACAGTCACCAGACTGGTGTACGTTATACCTTGATACAGGTTAGGGAACTAAAATCCTAACCTCTTGTGATCTCAACAGTCACCACACTGGTGTACGTCATACCTTGATACAGGCTAGGGAACTAAAATCCTAACCTCTTGTGATCTCAACAGTCACCACACTGGTGTACGTCATACCTTGATACAGGTTAGGGAACTAAAATCCTAATCTCTTGTGATCTCAACAGTCACCACACTGGTGTACGTCATACCTTGATACAGGTTAGGGACTAAAATCCTCTCCTGAAACCATTAAAGTCACCAGACAGGTGTACGTACTACCTTAATACAGGTTAGGGACTAAAATCCTCTCCTGACACCATTAAAGTCACCAGACAGGTGTACGTACTACCTTAATACAGGTTAGGGAACTAAAATCCTAACCTCTTGTGATCTCAACAGTCACCACACTGGTGTACGTCATACCTTGATATAGGTTAGGGAACTAAAATCCTAATCTCTTGTGATCTCAACAGTCACCAGACTGGTGTACGTCATACCTTGATACAGGTTAGGGAACTAAAATCCTAATCTCTTGTGATCTGAACAGTCACCAGACTGGTGTACGTCATACCTTGATACAGGTTAGGGAACTAAAATCCTAATCTCTTGTGATCTGAACAGTCACCAGACTGGTGTACGTCATACCTTGATACAGGTTAGGGACTAAAATCCTCTCCTGAAACCATTACAGTCACCAGACTGGTGTACGTCATAAATTGATACAGGTTAGGGACTAAAATCCTCTCCTGAAACCATTACAATCACCAGACTGGTGTACGTCATAAATTGATACAGGTTAGGGACTAAAATCCTCTCGCTCAGACTGGGTCCCAGCCTCCACAATATTAACCCAGTGTTTTGTCAAGGAGATGTAGCGGCCTTGCCCACAAGCACTTGTCCACGTGTCTGTGGTTACGTGGACTTTGGCTGAAACAGCGTTGTTCAGGGCACGTGTGATGCTGTTGGACACGTGGTTATGCAATGCGTGGACGGCACATCTGGAGAAATATTGTCGGCTGGGGACCGAGTAACGTGGGACAGCAGCCGCCATCAGGTCGCGGAATGCTTCCGTCTCCACCAGCCGTAAAGGCAACATTTCTAGCGCTAAGAGTCGTGAGACATGTGAGAATTCAGGACTGTGGCATGTGGAGCGTTGGCAGCGTATTTGCGCCTGCGTTCAAAGGTTTGCTGAATGGATAATTGAACACTGCGCTGGGACAAGGACGTGCTTGATGGTGGTGTTATTTGTGCATGGGCAACTTCAGGTGCAAGGCCGGAGGCTTATTCGCGGCCAGCATGTACAGGGGATTGGCTCGCACGCACAACACGCGAAGACGTAGCAGTGACATCAGCAAGCACCACGCCTCGACTCTGTTGTACTTCCCACAAAGTCGCTGTAAGGTTTTCAGACTTTTTTGCTATATCTGTTGTTATGTTTGCATTTAGTGTATTTTGCGGCCATCTTGTTTCCTGTCCTGTGCATTGACTTTTGCCCTCAAACAATATGGAGTCCTCAGCTTTAATGTCCCTGCCCTGTTTCTTGCCAATTGCCCTTTTAATCAGTTTCAGATGATTTACCTGTGCTCCTGAATCAGGTCTGCAATCTGTCTCCTGAAACCCTCTCCCCCCCCCCCCTTTTTATTTGGAACCTCGTTTCTGGAATACTTATAACTTGTTTTCTCTTACAGAGTACTATAATTCAGCACTCCATATCCTCCTTAAAAATCTATTCACTTGTGACTCTCCCCGACCACCCAGGCCGCTATATACCTGATCATAAGCAACTTTTTGAGTTATTGTATTTTTTAACACCTATATAATGGCTAGTATACCCTGTACATTGCCAAATTTTCTATAATTATTTAATACAGTTATTTCCTCTTTTGCCTCTTTTCTTCTTTTCTTTCTTCTGATGCCTTACCTCTTTTTTCTACATGCTCCCCTTCCTTTTCCCCATAAACTATTTCTTCTCTTCCTTTTTCTGGTCCTTTGCCCCCTCACCCACCACCAAACCCTGATTCACCATCACCCACTTACGGTTACGCACACTCGTCCGGGTGCACTATATGTATATACACATATTTTGATCAATTATGAGTGAGACACGTATAGATTATGTTCCTGTACTGTGACAAAGTACGATGTTTTATTTTCCTGTTAATAACTGTGACATCTTTATGTTATTACCTTTATGTTAACACAGTTCCCTGAGGAAGGCTCGTGTTGAGCCGAAACGTGGGACGTTTCCTTTTTGTTTCAATAAAAAACAACACAAAGAAAAAGAACTTCTTTTTTCATGTTTTCATTAGAGTGTGCCGAGGTTAATTTTCATTATTACTTGGGTACTATTCCCTCAGAGCACCTCGCATAGGTTGAGCCGGGTTATACCTCCTTATGCAATCTGGTTGTGACTTGCTCTCTGAAGCCTGGATTCACTCTGCCTGGAATCATTTATAGACACAGAATCCTCCTGTTTGCCAGCAACATCTGACAGGGAAGTAATATACTCTGAATGCTTTCCTTGAGACTTGTACTATGCTTTAATGCTCTGATGTCCTTGGTAGTTTGCCTTGCACTCTGCAACTTACATTTACGTTATCCTGTTGATGCACTAAGTTGTATGAAGCAATACAAGAGCTGCTTAAGAAGCGTATGTCTCATGTGTCTCATTATACCCATGCATTAGACTCTATATAGACTGTATCATATATGACAGTCGGGTGCTTGGCTGACATGTGCCTGATCATGCTGGTGGTGGTCAGGCTGCTAGTGTTCATACCCCTGTTGATGCTGGCATGGCAGGTGTTGCAAATGGCCTTTTTAGAGTCATCTGGAGCCAACTTAAAATACTGCCAGACTCGGGAAGACCTAACATTTGCACAGGCACCTTGTGTCGTGTTGTTGTTCCAGTGAACGGTTCCCTGCCTTCTGCCTGCGGACCCGACCCTGCTTCGTACTGCCTGTTGGGATGCTACGCCTCCCTCCCCCTGTGCACTGCTGTCCTCGCTCTGCATATCCTCCTGCCAGGTTGGGTCAGCTACTGGATCATCCACCACATCGTCTTCCTCTTCCTTGGATAATCGCTGGACTGCTCCTCCTTCTCCTCATGTGCCACCATGATGACCGTTAACAATACTTAGGCTGTTGTTTCAGGTATACCCCCAGTGGTAAATTTTTACGCCCATTCTTTTTGAATGGGCATTACAACGACAGGATACCCGCTCCTTTTCAATGGGAAAAATGTTTTGAGGCCCTCCTGCACGTCTCTATCCAGGGACAATGTGGAGCCTTCCAATTTTTGGCTGCCCTGGCCAAAGGGCTATACTACAATACACCCACTTGAGGGTTACAGGCCCTACTACATGTCTGTATGCATGGGTCATTGTTGAACCTCCCAATTTTTGGTCGCCCTGACCAAAGGGCTATACTACAATACACCCACTTGAGGGTTATAGGCCCTACTACATGTCTGTATGCATGGGTCATTGTTGAACCTCCAAATTTGTGGCTGCCCTGACCAAAGGGCTATACTACAATACACCCACTTGAGGGTTACAGGCCCTACTACATGTCTGTATGCATGGGTCATTGTTGAACCTCCCAATTTTTGGCTGCCCTGACCAAAGGGCTATACTACAATACACCCACTTGAGGGTTACAGGCCCTACTACATGTCTGTATGCATGGGTCATTGTTGAACCTCCCAATTTGTGGCTGCCCTGACCAAAGGGCTATACTACAATACACCCACTTGAGGGTTACAGGCCCTACTACATGTCTGTATGCATGGGTCATTGTTGAACCTCCCAATTTTTGGCTGCCCTGACCAAAGGGCTATACTACAATACACCCACTTGAGGGTTACAGGCCCTCCTGCACGTCTCTATCCAGGGACAAAAAGGAGCCTCCCAATTTTTGCCTGCCCTGACTAAAGGCCTATACTACAATACACCCACTTGAGGGTTACAGGCCCTACTACATGTCTGTATGCATGGCTCATTGTTGAACCTCCCAATTTTTGCCTGCCCTGGCCAAAGGTCTATACTACAATACACCCAGTTCTTCTTTACAGGCCCTCCTGCACGTCTCTATCCAGGGACAAAGAGGAGCCTCCCAATTTTTGGCTGCCCTGACCAAAGGGCTATACTACAATACACCCACTTGAGGGTTACAGGCCCTACTACATGTCTGTATGCATGGGTCATTGTTGAACCTCCCAATTTGTGGCTGCCCTGGCCAAAGGCCTATACTACAATACACCCAGTTCTTCTTTACAGGCCCTCCTGCACGTCTCTATCCAGGGACAAAGAGGAGCCTCCCAATTTTTGGCTGCCCTGACCAAAGGGCTATACTACAATACACCCACTTGAGGGTTACAGGCCCTACTACATGTCTGTATGCATGGGTCATTGTTGAACCTCCCAATTTTTGGCTGCCCTGGCCAAAGGCCTATACTACAATACACTCAGTTCTTCTTTACAGGCCCTCCTGCACGTCTCTATCCAGGGACAATGTGGAGCCTCCCAATTTTTGGCTGCCCTGGCCAAAGGGCTATACTACAATACACCCAGTTCTTGTTTACAGGCCATCCTGCATGTCTGTATCCAGGGGCATTGGTGAACCTCCCAATTTTGGACTGCCCTTGCAAAGGAAGATACTACAATAGACCCAGTTCCTCAAAATGGGCACTTTATTTCTAGACAGGGCTTCATGTACGTCTCTTGTCAGGGTCATCGGAGTGTCGCACAATGTTTTCACGTAAAATCTTTCATGTAATCACAAAAAGTGACATACACCAGCTGTATCTCACTATTGGGTATGTGCCCTTAACATTTCCACCCTAAATATTAATTTTGGTGTCATTTTGGAAGGTTTTCTGGGATTCCGTAAAATTGGCGTGAAACTCGGACAACATTGTTCACAGCTGTGACTTTTGAGTGAGAAATGCTTCCAGGGGTCTTCCCCATGGTGTTGCCATGTCATTTCAGCACTCTTCTGAGACTTTTGTGACATTTTTAGGGTTTTTCCATGCTGCCGGCAGTCATTTCATAAAAATACTCGTGTCTCCCATAAGATAACATTGGGCTCGTTACACGGGCCGAGTACACGAGTATCTCGGGATGCTCGGCCCGAGCTTCGAGCACCCGAGCATTTTAGTACTCGCTCATCACTAATAAAGACGCTACTAGACATGTTTCAACAACACATTAAAGCTGAGATCACTGTCAGCTTGACACAATGGAAAACAAACCCTAGGAAGTTAGGAATTCCAGTTTCCACAATACTGCAGCTAACCGGTAAAATCTCCAGTACCATCAAAATCTGCACCACAATTTTTTTTTTATTTATTTATTTTTTTTTGTCCTGCCTCCGGCCACCAGCCCGCATGCTGATGACCCTAAAAAGGCACCAAACCACCCAAACCAACTACCTTCGTATACAACTGCCATGCACTGTTGGCACAACTCCCCCTCTTTTTTTTTTTTTTAAGCCAGACACTCCAACCATGGTATTCCTTAGAAAAAACACCCCACACAACCAAAACTCTCTGCTTTGACCTCAAATTCAAACAAATGTGCCAGGCATTTCGCCCACCATAGCAACCACTAGACACCTAGCAGTCAGCCCATGAGCATAATCCTGCATGTAAATTAAGTGCACCCAACAAAGATTTCACACTTTTATCCCACATTTTTCATTTTTAAATGCAAAACCGTCACAGAGCCCAAAAAAGTATGAACCTGCCGTCCCAACAGAAAACGATCATCCAGATAATATAGTGACCAATACCAAACACATCTCACACTGCCCATGCAGCAAAACTGGACACTTCAAATTATGAACAATAAACATAACAGCCCAGCAGTAAACAGTCAAAATATTATTCTCCATTCACATGCCGCCCAACAAATGCTGACTCTCCGTGTGCCCTGATAGCAATCAAAAAGCCGTTTTCACATCCAATTTTTTTACCATCCAGGCCCCAAGTACAATTACACACACTAACTCCAATACCCCATCCAAAGGTACATAATAAACGTCTTGCCAGTTCCAGCGCGATCCCCATCCTTACTGACACTCCCAGTCGGGCACGACAACTGAATACGCCTAAACCTTTTCGACTTTCATCTGTCACTATTCCCGACGGGATATCCTCAAATCCACCTTTGGCAGCCGCCTAAACAGACCTGCCCTTCGACCCAATTCCACCTCCTCTAAACTTGCCATCCGCCTCCTCTAAGTGCTCAATTACCAAGTTTAAACTACCAGAATAAAAACAACGCCACCCCCCCAATCATGTGGTATCCGAAAAAACAATCCAAAAACAAAAAAACAAACTGTAAACCACTTTGCAGCTCTAGCGTCCCCCTCATCATCTGCAGTGTTTAATTCAAGCCCCTCCCCCACCACTCATACGAAAGAGGTCGAGCTGGGGAGGTAATTACCACATCCACAAGGAAATGTCCTTCAAAACCCAAAGCAGTTCTTGACACAGAGCGTTCAGTGCCAAAATTGCTCGACATAACCCCCACCAGGACAAGCTCCCCGATAAAGTCTATAAGTCTCGCATAAAGCAACCATATACCAAAAAAATGTGGAGCACCTCTGGCTTCTGTTCCCCAATAGCCCTAGCTAAAAGCAAGAACACCTGCAGTGGGAGTAAAGAAAATCCATCCATACACATCCCCTTCCAGAACCTGTCCCGCTCTTCCATCTCCAAGTGCACCTCGACAGGCCCTCAAAGCACACATACACCTTTCCTTTATCCTATCGACCACTGCACCTCTCCGCCCACCTTGTTATTCTCCTAAATCCCCCTTCCCAGATTATGCACCCACTCCAACCTCCTACATCCTACCACCCACCAACCTCTCAATCAGCATGAATTGTAATGAAAATCTGTTAACTCACCCAGCTGCCTTGGAGACCTCCTCCGAGCAGCTGCAAAGCAGTCCTCTGCCATCTAGTCATCAGTAGGAAGAAAGCTCAGGGGACCTATGGACCGAAATCCGCAGCCTCTTCAGGCCGTAGCCCACAATGGGCTGACCAGTCCCAAGCCCACCCTGCCGACTGCAGGAGGGCTGCTCTTGATCCTTTGAATGCCGAGTTCACCCCGGGACCACCCGTGGGGCACCACAACTACTTCCTCACTGGAAGGGATATCCTGCTGGGATCGTCCCCCCTTCTGACCGGAGAAGGGGGGAAACCGCTGCTGCCACTTGCTGCCCCTTACCCAAAGGGGACTAGCTGACGGGTTTATCCTCTACACCACTCAGAGGATACCTCTCCCGCCAGACTCCATTGCTCCAGAATCATCTGCTTTGCTCCTGGCATCCGGGGCTCCCTCCAAACTGTGCCCGCTGTAGTTGGCCCTTCCTGTCCAGAAGGCCGCCCCTGCCCACCCGCCGGCTGCGGGGGGTAACATTCATCCTTGCCGGCCGCTCAGCATGCTCCCTGCTCAAGCCCAGCCAGAAGTCGCCGCCATTCTATGTCTGAAACTCCCCAGGCCATGTACCGGAAGTAGGCCATGAACCTAGTCGATGATTCCTCCCGGTGGCCTGAGTAGACCCCAGAGGCCTCCAGGTGCCCACTCGCCGTGGAAGGTCCCCACTGGGGCTCCTAAATAAAGCTCTCCTCACCCCCCAGCTTAGGGAGAGTATAGTTTGGGAGGTTGGAACCGCCGACCACGTGCTGCATGAGGGTAGAGAGGTGGTACCGATGGGAGTTCACAGGCAGCCTGTACAGCACCTATTGTGCCCCATGCACCGTCATAGCTGCACAGAAAATGCCTTCCAGTGAAGCAAGATCATCATCTGTATGAGTTGTAAGCTGTTGTCCAAAGAAGCTGCAAGAGGAAGCAACTTCTCCTTATCTCTACCTATATTCTTTTTATTGCTCCCCCCTTCCTTCTTCCAAGACCACTCACCAATCACCTCATTTCACATTGTTCTTATTGCAACCTAATGCACCTATTAACTCTTTAACTCCCTCCCCTCCCGATTGTCATGTAGCCATTCCACCTTATGGGTTCCCTGGCTTTTCTTTACTGTGATTGACAGGTGCAGTATGAAAAAAAAAAAAAAAGATGCTCTAACCAAATCAGCAAGGAGTTCTGAAGTGGGCAGTGAAAAGGCAGAAATGGATGGGAAAGTGTCCAAAATGAATGAGCAACATGCAGAATATGCCGAGATGCATTTATGACACACAGTTGTGTGCTGTGATTTACAGGGTCAGTGACAGAAAAAAAAAAAGATGTGGTCCCGCGACTATTGTGATTGCCAACGCAGGTAGTGCAGACGGCTTTGAGCCGCAGACCCAGCTGTGCTAGTTATCGCAAATAGAGGCTCCCCACACTGTTTTTAAAATTATTTAAATAAATAATTTAAAAAAAACTGTGCGGGGCATCCCCTTTTTGGCTAACCAGTGCATATAAAGCAGACAGCCTCAAAATACCAGCCCTCAGCTGGACCCACAATTGTCGCATACATTAGATGTGAAAACTGTGACGCTTAGGGTATGTGCACATCGGACGGGTCTGCATCTTTGCAGACCGTCCTAAAACCGGTGTACAATTGCAGAAACTGAGTTTTCTGAGCTCAGCAGTGTCCCTCGTTTTGTTAGCGTTTTGCTAACGTTTTGCGATCGGTTTATTAGCGTTTGTACAGCGTGTTCTTGGCGATTTCCCCGGCATTTTTCTTAGCGATTTCCATACTGGTTTTTGATGCACTTGTAAGCTAGATCCGCTGGAAAAACGCTCAAAAGAAGTCACTTGCTCTATCTTTGAAAACCGGTGGAAAAAACGGTGAAGAAACTGGAAAGGAGCAAAAAAAAAAACGTTCTAATGTACACAGCGTTTTCTAAACTCCATTGACTAGCATGTTAATCCAACCGGTGGCTAGGATTAACATAAATTAACAAAAAACTCAGCGGAAACCGCCGACGGAAAACGCTAAAAAACAGCCCACAAAACGTCCGATGTGCACATACCCTTAAGGTACCGTTACACACAGAGATATCTGTGCAGACATTGCTTGCAACTCGCTGGTTGCAGTGAAATCATGGACACATTGTTCCATTTTGTACACGGCAACAATATAGAACAATGGGTCCATGATTTCACTGCAACCAGTGAGTTGCAAGCAATGTCTGCACAGATATATCTGTGGGTAACGGTGCCTTTGCCAACCTATCCCAATTGCCCTGGTGCGGTAGCAATCTGGGTTATATAAGGGGTTAATTGCAGCTGTGATTTCTCAAAAAATTTAAAAAAGAAAAAATCACAGCAGTCACCAGGTCCTTGGTTATTATATAGAGGTTTCTATGAAAACATTCCTGTAAGTACCAAAAAAAAAAAAAAACACAAAAATCCTTTATTTTAAATTGGAAAAAAAAAGAAAAAAAACCCACACACACCCTCTTCATTTTATTGACCCCCAAAATACCCCGCTTGTCCAACGTAATCCATACACGATGTCCCACAAAGATCTCTGCTCTGATACGTACAGAGGCCACAGTCAACGATGACCTTACAAGATTTGACAGCTCACTGTGGCCTCTGGGTCACACTGACAGCACCGCGGGAGCTGCCAGAGTGACTTAAGTGAACGCAATCACAGACTAATATAGTGCGTGTCATGGCGCATTCCGACAGACCTGCTCTGAGTTCACCTATGGTCACTTCTAGCGATTCACATTGCACCTGTTGTGTGAACCACCACCTGCTACTGCAGTGAACTCAATGCCGGACTGTCAGAGAGTGTGTAACGGTGGCAGTGCACCCTCCAAGTGTCCGGTCACTGTGAGAACCAGTAGCCTTAAAGGAGTCTTTCAGGTACACTTTAAGGTTTCGGCAGTTTCCAGGTGTTGGGACACCTGCAGGCTTTGTTCTTTGGGAAGGTTCACAGCCTCCAAATATGCAAGCAGTTGTGAACTCCAGGAATCTTAAAATCTCCCTAAAGGTACCGTCACACGCTAGGATATAGGTGAACGATATCGTTAGCTATGTCACGTGACCGCGATCCTTCCGACATTGTTAGTGTGCTGTCACACGCAAGGATATTGTTAACGATCTTAAATTTGGCAACGCGTCAGCTACTTGGTGAAGAACGATTGAACGATGTTAAACAGCAGCAGGAATAGGAGAATTATGAACAACATGGTTCAAAAAGGTGTAACACTGAACGATGTTGCTGCTTCTCAGAACGTTAATTGGACGACGAACGATAGATTTGAGGTCTGGATCTCAAATATTTGATGAACGTTCCAATGATTTATCCTTCCTACATCATTCGTTTACAAGCAACGACGCAGAAACGATATCGTTTGAACGATCACAAATCCATTTCAATTATATCGTTAACGAGATCCTACAATGTGAAGTGGCCTTTTCCTGGTAAAAAATGTGTAGGGCTTCGTTGTATTTTCTATTGCCAGCCCAACTAAACCAAGCAGCTATTTTCTGTCAACCGCAGTTGCCTGGTGTTACCTTTGCTGGCAATGAAAAATACAGGGAAGCTGTATTTTTTTTAGTTATTCAAATAAATAACTAGAAAAAAAAATTGGCATGGGATTCGCTGTATTTTCTGTTGCCAGCCAAGGTAACCCAGGAAGTTGGGGGCTGGAATTCTTAGCGGGGTAAGGCTTTTTGGGCCTCCTAAGCTGAAAATTGTTGCCATCAGCCACCCCAGAATTGGCGCCTCCATGAGAGACACCAAAACTGGTGGTTACCCCACTTTTCTAGATGCCCATATAGCGGTGGCAGACTGCATAAAAAAGGGGTTGATGCCAGCTTTTTTTTGGCAGCTGACATCAAGCCGTATTGCTAATGTCATCCAACAGTATGACAGCAATATTTTCAGTAAACAGAAAAAAAAAACACATACACACAGATAAATCTTTTATTACATACAAAATACAGACAGAGACGCCTCATTATCCATTTTATTAGCTCCCACCAAGTTCTCTTTCAATGTAATCCTGTAATCTTGCAGCGGAGCGGTGTGATGTGACAAACGACTGCTATCTTTGTATACCTGAATATCCAAAGATGGTAGCCACGTGTGTATGTGGGTGCATGTGTGAGTATGTGTGTGTGTGTGTTTGTGTATGTATGTGGCAGATTGGTAATAAAGGGGTTGACGTCAGCTTTTTTGGCAGCTGACATTAAGGCCTATTGCTAATGTTAGCCGTCAGCCGGCCATTAGTAATATTTTCAGTAAAGAGAAAAAAAACACATCACCGAGATAAATAATTTATTGCATACTAAATAGACAGACACCTAGTCATCCACTTTATTAGCTCCCACCAGGTTCCCCTCTGACATAATCCTGTAATTACTGTAATCTTGTGGTGGAAGCGGTGGGGCAGTGGATGCGTCGCGCGGCCGCCATCTTTGTATACCCAAGTGACCAAAGATGGCGGCTGTGTTAGTATGTGCATATGTGTTCTCTAGAGGTGAGTGGGCTGTGCGAGGGTGAGCAGGGAGCGTGCTGCAAGGGTGAATGGCCTGTGTGGGAAGCATGTGGACTGTGTGGGGGTGGGCAGAGCATTCTGCAGGGCGAGTGGGCTGTGTGGGGGTGAGCGGTGAGGGTGCTTCAGGGTGAGCAAGCTGAGCAGGGTGAGCAGGGAATGTGTGGACCGTGAGCAGGGAGCATGCTGCAGGGGTGAGTTGGCTGTGAGGGGGTTAGTAGGAAGTGTGCTGCATGTGGGCTGTGTGCAGCTGAGCAGGGAGCATTCTGCAGGGGTGAGTGTGCTGTGCAGGCGTGAGCGGGCTGTGCAGAGGTGCGCATGCTGCAGGGGTGAGTGGGGTGAGCAGAAGCTGTGTGATGAGAGCAGGGCTGTGCGGGGAGTGTACTGCAGGGGTGAGTGGGCTTTGCAGTGGGAGTATGTTGCAAGGGTGAGTTGACTGCGCGGGAGTGAGCAGGGAGCATGCTGCAGGGAGTAACTGGGCAGTGTGGAAAGCTTTTGGGCTGTGTGGGGGTGGGCGGAGCATTCTGCAGGAGTGAGTGTGGGGGTGGGCTGTGTGTGGGTGAGCCGTGAATGTGCTGCAGAGGTGACTGAGCTGTACAGGAGTGAGCAGGAAGTGTGTAGACTGTGAGCAGGGAGTGTGCTCTAGGGGAAGTGGGCTGTGAGAGGATGAGTGGGGAGTGTGCTGCAGGGGTAAATGGGCTGTGCGGGGGTCAGCAGGGAGCATGTGGGCTGTGAGCGGAGAGCATTTGGGGCTGTCCAAGGAGAGTGCTTTAGGGGTGAGTGGGCTGTGCGGGGTGAGTGGGGAGTGTGCTGCAGGGGTGAATGGGCTGTCCAGGAGTGAGCATGCTGCAGGGGTGAGTGGGGTGAGCAAAAGCTGTGCGGGGAGAGCAGGGGCTATGCAGGGAGCGTGCTTTAGGCATAACTGGGCTATGAGGAAGTGAATAAGGATCGTGCTGCAGAGGTGAGTGGGCTGTTCGGGAGTGAGCAGGGAACATACTGCAGGGTGAGTGGGCTGTGTGGGGGTGAGCAGGGAGCATGTGGGCTGTGCAAGGAGCATGTTTCAGGGGTGAGTGGGCTGTGTGGTGGTGAGCAAGAAGCATGTGGGGGTGAGTATGCTGGATGGGAGTTTGGATTATGCGGGGGTGAGCAGGGAGAGCAGGGGCTGTGCAGGGAGTGTGCTGCAGGGGTGAGTGAGCTGTGTGGGAGTGAGCAGGGAGCATGCTGAAGAAGTGACTGAGCTGTGAGGGGCGAGTGAGCTTCGTGCTGCAGGAGTGAGTCTGCTGTGCGGGGATGAGCGTGCTGCAGGGGTGGGTGGGTTGTATGGGGTGAGTGGGTGCTGTGTGGGCAGACTGGGGGCTGTGTGAGGAGCGTGCTTCAGGAGTGACTGGGCTGTGAGAGGATGAACGGGGAGCATGTGGGCTTTGCAGGTGGTGAGCGGGAGCTGTGCGGGGAGAGCAGGGGTGACTGGGCTGTGAGGGGGTGAGTGAGGATTGTGCTTCAGGGAGGAGTGGGCTGTGGGAGCATAAACATGGAGCATGCTGCAGGGGTGAGAGGACTGTGCGGAGGAAAACATGGAGCATGCTGCAGGTGTGCGTGTGCTATGCAGGGATGAGCATGCTGCAGGGATGGGTGGGCTGTGCGGGGTGAGCGGGAAGCATGTGGGCTGTGCAAGTGTGAGAGGGACTGTGCAGGGTGAATGGGGGCTGTGTGGGGGTTCTGCGGGCTGAACCGGGTGAGGAAATAAAAAGGAGTTTGCCCTCCATGTTCTATTCGGGTGATGGTGGTTAATTATATCAACAATAATAGGACAGTGATCTGACCACATCCTGAGATGGATAGCTATTTCTTTAATCTTTTGTAATGTTTTAATGTCTGATAAGACCAAATGGATTCTAGAAAAAGATCTATGGGAATCTGAATAGTGGGAAAATTCAACAGAAGTTGTATTCAAACATCTAAAAACGTCCTATAATTCTTTGCGGTTTAACCACGGATCAAGGGTGACATTAAATGTTCTTCTCCTGTTAGACGAATCAAGTAAAGGATTGGGGATGGTGTTAAAGTCCCCAAATATCAAAAGGAAGCCCTAATTAGTGATAATTAGGGATGGGCGAATCTACTCGCTAGGACTCGTTACTCGGCGAGTAGTAAGGGACTCGCAGGACTCGGTACTCTGCGAGTTTCCCAGCGATTACTCGCACAGCAACGAGTCCAATGCAAATCAATATCAATCCTAGTTTTGTCAGAGACTCTGACAAAACTAGGATTGCCTTTGACTTGCATTGGTCTGATTACTGTGCGAGTAATCTCTGGGAAACTCGCAAAGTAACTGCTGTTACTTTGCTAGTCCAGCTGTCTGCTCTGTGCAGGCTGCCGCAGCTCCAGGGTCCTAGAGCCCACCTGCTCACAGAGATGATGTAGCAGAGCTGCGATTGTTCTCAGTCTGCTCATTCCCTGTGCATAGACATCTATATCTATGCACAGGGGATGTAGCAGAGAGGACATCGCGTTTTGGACTACGTCGGACGGAAGAGGATTTTTTTAATTAAAGATGGAGTCCCTAATGGCTTTTTTTTTTTATTTCTAATAAAAAATGTTCTCTGTGTTGTGTTTTTTTAACCCTTTATTGGAGATTCTTAGTGGCCGGGTCAAACGTGGCCTGACATTAAGAATCTCGGGCTTAATACCAGCTTGTATAACAAAGCTGGTATTAACCCCTTTATTACCCAGCATGCCACCGCCACCAGGGCCGCTGGAAGAGCGGGTTCAGCGCCAGAGGATGGCGCTTCAATGAACGCGCCATCTTCTGGGGCGGCCGTGGGCTGCAATTTGCAGCGGGGGGTGCCCAGAAAGCTTGGGCATCCCTGCGCTGCGGATTCCAGCCCCCAGGTGCTTAGCTGTACCTGGCTAGACATAGAAATTGCGTGGAGCCCCACACATTTTTTTTTTATTATTTCATGAAATTCATGAAATAATTAAAAGAAAGGGCTCCCCTATATTCTTGTGTCCGGCCAGGTACAAATAGGCACCTGGGGGATGGGGGCAGACTATCGCTGCCTGCTGGATCCGGCTGGTCCCAGAAATACGGCGAAGCCCACGTGAAATTTTTTTCTGACAAATCCATAAAACAATGTAAATAAAAGGGACTGCATCTTTATTAACCTCTGGACCATGGCGAGGGGTTAATAAAGATGCAGTCCCTTTTTTAGGATTGTTTTATTGATTTTTCAGAAAAAAAATTACATGGGCTTCGCCGTATTTCTGGAACCAGCCGGATCCAGCAGGCAGCGACGGGCTGCCCCCAACCCCCAGGTGCCTATTTGTACCTGGCCGGACACAAGAATATAGGGGAGCCCTTTTTTTTTTATTATTTCATGAATTTCATGAAATAATAAAAAAAAAATGCGTGGGGCTCCGCGCAATTTCTATGTCTAGCCAGGTACAGCTAAGCAGCTGGGGCCTGGAATCCGCAGCACAGGGATGCCCAAGCTTTCTGGGCACCCCCCACTGCAAATTGCAGCCCTCAGCCGCCCCAGAAGATGGCACGTTCATTGAAGCGCCATCCTCTGGCGCTGAACCCCGCTCTTCCAGCGGCCCTGGTGGCGGTGGCACGCTGGGTAATAAAGAGGTTAGGGCCAGCTTTGTATTATCAGCTGGCATTAAGCCCGAAATTTATGGCGGTCACGCCAATATTAGACATGACCACCATGAATTTCTATTAAATTGTTTTAAAAAAAACACAACAGAGAGAAAATTTTTTATTAGAAATAAAAAAAAAAAGCCTTAGGGACTCCATCTTTAATTAAAAAAATCCTCTTCCGTCCGACGCAGTCCAAAACACGATGTCCTCTCTGCTACATCCCTTTGCATAGATATAGATGTCTATGCACAGGGAATGAGCAGACTGAGAACAATCTCAGCTCTGCTACATCAGGCAGCAGGCGGGCTCTAGGACCCAGCACAGAGCAGACAGCCTGTACAGAGCAGACAGCCTGACTCCTTACTGTGCGAGTTTCCCAGCGATTACTTGCACAGTAAACGAGTCCAATGCAAGTCAATGCCAATCCTAGTTTTGCCAGAGTCTCTGACAAAACTAGGATTGCTTCAGGCTGAAGCTTCCGAGACACATCTGCGATTTGTAAATCGCACACTACTCGCTATTACTCGCTTCCCCATTCATTAACATTGGACTCACTAGACTCGCAACAAGTAGCGAGTCCCGGGCTCTGACTCGCTAGAGTCAAGCGATTCCGAGTAATTTAGGACTCGCCCATCACTAGTGATAATAAATGTTTTAAAAATGTTATTTGACCTTATTAGGGGCGTAAATATTGGCTAATGTATACAGTACATTGTTCAATTTGCAGATGACTATTAAATATCTGCCTTCCGGATCACTTATAATTTTTATCTCTTCATATCTAACAGAATCTTTAATAATAAGGGTCACTCCCGATTTTTTTTTGTTTTAGGCGAGAATAACTGTTGGGATTAATGTATGATCAAATTCTGGCATTTTTTCTTGGGCGAATGTTGTCTCTTGCAGTCCAATAATTTCGACATACCTCCCGGCAGGAAAACTATCCATAATATGAAAAGTTATGCCAGGTAAACTAAAACTAACTTCTTCTAACAAGAACATAAATACAAAAATGAACATAAACATTAGAAGTAGGAAATATGTCCTAAAGGGACTTGTGTTATTAGCCTTCCATGATGTCCCAATTCCAATATGAGACATGAGCGTGAGTATCCTGATTATCGTCTCTTGGATTCTACTCTTCTTTCTTTTCCAAAGTGGGATACTACAAGTCCCAGATCTTTGAGCATCTTTAGACCTTCTTCTGGTTGTTCTATTTTTAAAGTTTTATCTTTGAAGATGAAGATCAAATTATTATTAAGCTGACCCCATCTATACAAAATCTCATTCCTTCTCAATACCTCTGTAACTGGCTTAAAATCTTTCCTCTTTTTCAAGGTTTCTTTTGATAAGTCACTGAACACGTTTCAAATGGAGTTGGTAATGTTTTATTTATCCTTATAAAATCCAGAATCCTTTTTTTTTTGTTCGATAGAACGTAAATCGCACAATCACATCTCTGGGAATTTCCTCTCCCAAAAATGTAGGCTTTGGAAGTCTGTGCGCACGTTTGAACGAATATTCAAAATCTTGTAGGTCAGGTAATGTTTTCTTGACTATTTTGGTTAAATGTGACATTAAGTCTACAGCTTTAACCTTTTCTGATATTACACAGAATTTTAAGTTGCTCCTTCTACCTCTATCTTCTCCAATGGTCAACTTAGTTCTCAAAAATGTTACCTCATCTTTTAGCTTATCATGTTCTTTTTGCATGCTCTTTGTTTCCTTAGAAAGGTTCTCCACTTTTCTTTCTGTTCTGTCTGATCTTGTAGCAATCATTGCCATAGAATTCTTCATCTCTTCCAAATCAATTTTGAGTGATTTATTGTAAGTTTGGAGAAGGTTATTGAAGAACTCTTGATCCAATGGTTGTCCCGCAATATAATTGATCTGAAACTCCTTATCATGAGAATCTCTTCAAGCTCCTTTCTTATCTGGACTTTTCGTTTATGAAGCACTTTTCTCTGAACCCGAAGCATCTGGTACCATTTCTTTTTTGTCTTGAATGATGGTATCGTCTAAGGATGGAGTGAAGTCATGTGCCCACGGGTCTCTATTACTTCCTCCTTTTTTTCCCTGACGAAGGAGCCTGGTCCTTGGAAGTCTGCTCAGTAGTGTCCATCCGTTCCGCTTTTTTGTCTGTAGAATTTCTGTTTTTAGATGGCATTTTATTTAGATCCCTGTTTTGTTTCTTATTATTAAGTTTAATTTTTCAATGTCAAATTTTATGCATGTATGTCCTATGACTTTTGGACTCGTCTTAAATTTTTTCTTTTGATTATTATTATAAATTATAGTATGTTAAATTGATGTTTATGTTAGATAATGTAATGAGCACCTATTTTAGTAATATACACATGCCCTTGTGATTACATAGTATCACTGTTGACAAATGGTCTAATTTTCTTAAAAATAGATTACCGGTATGTTTTTTTTTGTTGAAATATCATTAAATGAGATAAGTATCTTACCGTATTATCAAAAGATATTTGAATAATAACAATTGAATAATTATTCACAATTGAACTATTGATCTCTTACGTCCAACTTCAATTTATTAGTTTGTTTAACAATACAGATTCTTTAAACACCTCTGTCTACTATAAGTTGCACCAGCAAAAAGTTAGCATAGCCAACATCAACTGTAAATTGAAACTGTATTAATAACTTTAGATTTGAATAAATATCTGTTTAGCTCCATTACTCTTATTTAAAATTTCAGAATATATACCACAAACAACAGTAAGTTTTTGTGATGACTATAATTGAAGAATGCTCATATTGTAAATCTGACAGAATCACCCTTATACCCCAATGCTCTCTGCCAGTAGTATAAGTGAAAAGTGGTTCACACCAATGAACTTAAGACCCCACTAACCATGGTAACATAGCAAAACACCTTATTTAATTTCTGCAAAATGCAAACAATTAGGCAATAATTATATTGCAATGACCTGGATTAGAATTAAGAAGGTGCTTTGCTTGAAGGAAACTACTAAAATCTATTCTGTGCTGATACCAATTCAAGAATTACTCAACCTAAAATCCTAAATAACGGCTATCACTTGAGTATGCCTAACTTACCGTACTTGTATAATAAGAGCTTATATAAAGCAAACATTAAAGGGATCCTGTCACCTCCAAAACGCCTCCTAAACTCGCAAAACATGTCCCTGCACCATCCCATCACTAATCTCACACTTCTTTTGTCTCCTAAAAGCATCCTGTGAAAGTGCATAAAAATGTTTTAATACTCACTCATTAGTGATTATAATTAGCAGGGGCCATATTCTTTAGTCACCAGGGCATGTTGTTTTGCAGCCTCGAGGATCCACCCTCTCTCTGTCTGTGCTGCTGAAGGCATTACTAATGAATTGCATTCTGTGGGTGATAGAAAGGGGGAGGGCAAAGCCTGCACAAGCAGAGCAAACAGACAGAGAGGGGCTGGATCCTGGAGCCTGCAAAACAGCCCGCCCTGGTGACTAAAGAATATAGCCACTGCTAATTATAATCACTAATGAGTAAGTATTAAAACGTTTTTATGCACTTTTACAGGATGCTTTTAGTAGACAAAAGGAGTGTAAGATTAGTGATAGGATTCTGCAGGGACATGTTTTGCTAGCTTAGGAGGCTTTCTGGAGGTGACAGGATCCCTTTAAATTGCATATACAGGAATATCAAACAAACACTGTATCAATGCGGCAATCCAACACTCCAAAGAATAGTGCAAGCAAAACCACTAGTATAATCAAAAGATTTCACTTCAAATATAAATTGAATTATAGTTAAATCCCAGGTCTGGGGAACTTCCTATCTACCTTATAGAGAGGAGTTTGCCTGCAACCATACTTACTGTCTTCTTATGGTTGCAGGCAATTCCTCTCCATAAGGTAGATAGCAAGTTCCCCAGACCTCGTCTTAGCCCACTCAAATAGCCAGATCAGAATATCCCACACACTGCACTGATGAGGGGCAGTTACCCCAAAATGCAGCGTCTGTAGTTTGGGGTTCTGATCTGGCACAAATCCCTAGTCATATTTAAAAGGCTTGTCAGAAAGTCGACTATGACTTTGAGGAGATACCTAAAGGTGGCGCTGGAGTTCATTCACTTCCTCACTGGAGTGCAAATTTAGTTAAATCCCATTTATTTACGAATGCAGCACTCCACTCACTTACTACTTCCTATGCACCGCTATAGTGGCCAGCTGTTTTTATTTACAAATATATAAAGATAGAGATACTAAGGTTGGCTGATTGTTTCAGATGCCCTTATATATGAGCACTGAATATGTAATATCAACCAACAATATAAGAGATGACCTAGAGTAGATATGAGCTAGGACAAAAAAATTCTTGAAAAATATGTAAAGACAATTCACTTAACACAGTCCCAGGATTGTCTGGACATCCACCCTTAATTACAGTGTATAAATTTCCACTCCTCCTCCTGCTCTCACTGTATTTTATTGTACTGTAAGTAGTGGTACATCTAAGAGGGAGAGCAAGGAAGGTACAGCAATTCACCTACACAATCAGTACTAAGAACTGTACCAGAGAACACCCCTAAAAGAGACTTCCCCAAGAAACTGTTTATATATGCCTACTGCTCCTTCACATGTTTACCTCCCCTGGCATTGCCATGGTAACTCCATAACAATTAATACTAAGAACTATACCAGAGAATACCCTTAAGAGAGACTTCCGTAAGAACCTGCTTATATATGCCCACCGCTCCCTCATACCCTGCCTCCCGTGGTGTTGCCATGGTAACTCCTTTACACAATAAAGAAGAATCCAGAATCTGCGAGGCTCGGGTGCACTGGAAGTCCACCGACTTCACTTGAATGATGATCCCTCTTCTGCAGTGATCCTACGATGATCCGCGATGCTTGGGTATAGGCAGGCTCCTCCGCCCATTCTCCCCACCATCGGCAGAGAGCAGGAGACAACAGACACAGCTGTAAACACCGCGAAGACAGAACCAGCCAGCCGCTGTTAGATGTCCAGCGTAGGATCAATGAAAAGCTCTGAAAAAGCTCCAACTATTAGTGCCTCGCAGCTAGTGTGCGGTGCGGATCCATGCACCCGATGCCCGCTGAGTATTGCAGCTCTGTCCATGCTGTCAAACGGTCACAGTCTTTCTTCCTCACCAGAAGCTGTGGGCATTCCCCACTATCACAACAGCAGCTGTGATTGACAGCGCAAAGCAGAGATCAGCGCTCAATGCCACGCCAGCTGGAACTACACTCAGGGCTGTTAGAGTCTAACGTAAAGGTAACACAGGAGACACAGGCTTGCTTAAAGCGTTCTTTTATTAATTCATACAAATAGGTGCACCAAACAGGAGCAGGGTTAAACACAGATGCAGATTCAGAGGCTAAAAACACAGCAAAGCAGGAATAAATTCTAAAGTCGAGCATAAGGCTCTAAAATTAGGTTTCAAGTCTCTTACTTTCCTTGTAAATATTGATGGCAAGCAGAAGTGTTTCTATATACACATGGACTCCAAGGATCCAAAGTAGAGGACGGGTGTAATAGAATATACACAGACTTCAGAAGACCAGACTATTGACAGGCTGGAAGTATGATTCAGAACCACTGATTAGACAGGTGAGGCTGCTTAAATGGGCAAGAAGCAAGGACTGAGGGGGAACATAGAAGCTGAGGACTCCATACTTATTGAGGGCATGGTGGATGCAGCAGGACAGGAAGCAAGATGAAGGACGAAAAAACTACATTCAATTCATAAACGACAGCAAACATGGGAAAAAGTCTGAGAGCCTGACAATAAATTTCCATTCCTGCAGCTTATTATCAAGCTTTGAAAGCTCACTCTAATGCTATATATATTTAAGAACCACTTAAACTTAATTTCAAGGCAGTATTATGACCAAATTTATACTCAGCAAACCGGTAGGTACAGCCCTACCTATCCAACTGACTAATTCACACAGCATGTAGGTAGCATGTGTCAAAAAATTGAAAAGGAGAGTGTAAACATGGGTTCCTTGAATTTACAGTAAAGTTTAATGACAACAGAATTTATAAAGTTGTAATTGACTCACCGTTGCCGGGTTCTCAGGTCTCAGGCGCTGGCTGCTGTCACGGTTCGGTGCCTGAGGCTGTAAGGGCCCGGTGGTCAATGCACGGTTAAATAAAGATAAAGTTTGTTTCTTGACTAGTGATGTCACTACTCGGTACTCGCACGAGTATCACTGTACTCGGGCTACTCGGCGAGTACCGAGTAATCTCGCGATACTCATGCTGTGCTCGTGGTCCTCATCCCTGCATGTTGGCGCTCTTTAGAGAGCCAGCCCACATGCAGGGATTGGCTGGCAGACCACTGCAATGCCACAGCCCTGTTAGTTGTGGAATTGCATTGATTGGGCGGCCGCACAGCATGACCGCGTCTTTATAAGACCCGGCCGCGCTGTGCTCTGCACACAGCGATCCAGACAGTCAATGCAGGGAGAGAGTCTGCTGAATCAGGGAGAGTTTTGCAGGGCTGCAAACTGGTGACCACAACAGTCCTAGACTAATCTAGATGGATATAGGCAGGCAGGCAGACAGGCAGGGAGGGTATAGCCAGGTCGGAGTACAGGCTTTCTAGTGACCACAACAGTCCTTCTCAGGACTATTGTAGCTGTATACAGGCAGGCAGGCAGGGTATATAGCAATTCCTAGTGACAGTATACCAGCCTTCATCATATCTGGGGCTGGTGTACACAGTCTAAAACAGTCCTGATAGTGTCAGACTTCTCAGTAATTGTCGCTCCTAAAAAGCTGTTAGGTTCTTAGTGCGTGCATTTAAAAAAAGCAAGTGTGTGCCCGTCGGTGGCAGCGTACGGGTGCACTTTTGTGTGTTTTGCACAAACTAGGATATAACGCACAAGCAGAGTGAATAATACACGTCAGCAGCACCTGATAGTGTCAGACTTCTCAGTAATTGTCGCTCCTAAAAAGCTGTTAGGTTCTTAGTGCGTGCATTTAATATCCGCAAGTGTGTGCCCGTCGGTGGCAGCGCACGGGTGCACTTTTGTGTGTTTTGCACAAACTAGGATTTAATGCACAAGTAGAGTGAATAATACACGTCTGCACAGCAACTGATAGTGTCAGACTTCACTGTAATTGTCGCTTCTAAAAATCTGTTTGCTTCTTAGTGCGTGCATTTACAAACCACAAGTGTGTGCCCGTCGGTGGCAGCGCACGGGTGCACTTTTGTGTGTTTTGCACAAACTAGGATATAACGCACAAGTAGAGTGAATAATACTCGTCTGCACAGCACCTGATAGTGTCAGACTTCTCCGTAATTGTCGCTTCTAAAAATCTGTTTGCTTCTTAGTGCGTGCATTTACAAACCACAAGTGTATGCCCGTCGGTGGCAGCGTACGGGTGCACTTTTGTGTGTTTGCACAAACTAGGATATAACGCACAAATAGAGTGAATAATACACGTCTACACAGCACCTGATAGTGTCAGACTTCTCAGTAATTGTCGCTTCTAAAAATCTGTTTGCTTCTTAGTGCGTGCATTTACAAACCGCAAGTGTGTGCCCGTCGGTGGCAGCGTACGGGTGCACTTTTGTGTGTTTTGCACAAACTAGGATTTAATGCACAAGTAGAGTGAATAATACACGTCTGCACAGCAACTGATAGTGTCAGACTTCACTGTAATTGTCGCTCCTAAAAAGCTGTTAGGTTCTTAGTGCGTGCATTTACAAACTGCAAGTGTGTGCCCTTCGGTGGCAGCGTACGGGTGCACTTTTGTGTGTTTTGCACAAACTAGGATATATCGCACAAATAGAGTGAATCATACACGTCTGCACAGCACCTGATAGTGTCAGACTTCTCAGTAATTGTCGCTCCTAAAAAGCTGTTAGGTTCTTAGTGCGTGCATTTAAAAAACGCAAGTGTGTGCCCGTCGGTAGCAGCGTACGGGTGCACTTTTGTGTGTTTTGCACAAACTAGGATATAACGCACAAGCAGAGTGAATAATACACGTCTACACAGCACCTGATAGTGTCAGACTTCTCAGTAATTGTCGCTTCTAAAAATCTGTTTGCTTCTTAGTGCGTGCATTTACAAACCGCAAGTGTGTGCCCGTCGGTGGCAGCGTACGGGTGCACTTTTGTGTGTTTTGCACAAACTAGGATTTAATGCACAAGTAGAGTGAATAATACACGTCTGCACAGCAACTGATAGTGTCAGACTTCACTGTAATTGTCGCTCCTAAAAAGCTGTTAGGTTCTTAGTGCGTGCATTTACAAACTGCAAGTGTGTGCCCTTCGGTGGCAGCGCACGGGTGCACTTTTGTGTGTTTTGCACAAACTAGGATATATCGCACAAATAGAGTGAATCATACACGTCTGCACAGCACCTGATAGTGTCAGACTTCTCAGTAATTGTCGCTTCTAAAAATCTGTTTGCTTCTTAGTTCGTGCATTTACAAACCACAAGTGTGTGCCCGTCGGTGGCAGCGTACGGGTGCACTTTTTTGTGTTTTGCACAAACTAGGATATAACGCACAAATAGTGAATAATACTCGTCTGCACAGCACCTGATAGTGTCAGACTTCTCAGTAATTGTCGCTTCTAAAAATCTGTTTGCTTCTTAGTGCGTGCATTTACAAACCGCAAGTGTGTGCCCGTCGGTGGCAGCGTACGGGTGCACTTTTGTGTGTTTTGCACAAACTAGGATATAACGCACAAGTAGAGTGAATAATACTCATCTGCACAGCACCTGATAGTGTCAGACTTCTCAGTAATTGTCGCTTCTAAAAATCTGTTTGCTTCTTAGTGCGTGCATTTACAAACCGCAAGTGTGTGCCCGTCGGTGGCAGCGTACGGGTGCACTTTTGTGTGTTTTGCACAAACTAGGATATAACGCACAAGTAGAGTGAATAATACTCGTCTGCACAGCACCTGATAGTGTCAGACTTCTCAGTAATTGTCGCTTCTAAAAATCTGTTTGCCTCTTAGTGCGTGCATTTACAAACCGCAAGTGTGTGCCCGTCGGTGGCAGCGTACGGGTGCACTTTTGTGTGTTTTGCACAAACTAGGATATAACGCACAAGTACAGTGAATACACGTCTCCGTTTGTGTCAGACTTAATCTCTAATTGTCGCTCTTAAAAAGCTGGTAGCAATAGCTATAATCTGATTGTCCAGGTAAAACCCGTCAGTTGGGACGCCTTCATTTAGCTGTGTACCGTCAACACAGCATTGAAAATGCGCAAGGGCATTGGCAAGGGACAAGGAAGTGGACATGATGGTGGTGCAGGCAGAGGCCGAGGTCATGTGCAAGCTCTAATTTCGCCACAACAAAGGGCCACATCTACTCACTCGCACGTCCTGTCCCAAATTCTTGGGGACCGCAGCGTACACCGCTCTTCAACCCAGACCAGTGTCAACAGGTTGTTAGTTGGATAGTGGATAATGCTTCCAGTCAGATTAGCACCACCACAAACACCCTGTCTGCCACACGGTCAAGTGTCAGTAGCCGTGATACTGCACCGCACATTCCACAACCTGATCCTGCTTCTTACCACCAGGCCGAGTACACGTCCACGGACATTACTGATCCCACACTTGGACACTCTGAAGAGCTGTTCATGTATTCATTCGCACATTCTGGCCTCTCGCCATCTCCTATTGAAGTGGGTCATGAGAAGATCGTATGTACCGATGCCCAAATATAAATATTTGAGCAGCCACGGTCTCACGAAGGCAATGGTGGGAACGTGTCTCAACAAGGGGTGGACGATGATGAGACACGATTGCCAGGAAGTCAGGAGGAGGAGCAGGGTGCGGAAGAGGAAGACGACATGGTGGATGATCCAGTAACTGACCCAACCTGGCAGGAGGAGATGCAGAGCAAGGACAGCAGTGCACAGGGGGAAAGAGGTGTAGCATCACAACAGGCAGTAAGAAGCAGGGTGGTGGCCCCAGGCAGAAGTCAGGCAACCGTTCCCCGGAACAACAACACGACACAAGGTGCCTGTACAAATGTTAGGTCTTCCCGAGTCTGGCAGTTTTTTAAGTTGGCTCCAGATAATTCTAAAAAGGCCATTTGCAACACCTGCCATGCCAGCATCAGCAGGGGTACCAAAACTAGCAGCCTGACCATCACCAGCATGATCAGGCACATGTCAGCCAAGCACCCAACTTCGTGGGATGTACAACAGAGTCAAGGAGCAGTGCTTGCTGATGTCACTGCTACGTCTTCGCGTGTTGTGCGTGC
>JARQOC010000002.1:289967654-290157546 GCA_033576535.1 Allobates femoralis | reverse complement strand
ATTGTTTGGTTTGTCACCTACGCATATTAGCTTCAGAACAGCCTGTTGCCAAGGCAGTGCTTCCGTGCTTCCAGCTTGGGACTGGTGTAGAGGGTCAAGTGGAGGAGGAGGAGGAGGCTGAGGATCATGATGTTCCAGAGCTGTACACTGTGGGTGAAACCCTGACTGAGTTAGGGCCTGCAATCCTTGGTGTTGG
This sequence comes from Allobates femoralis, assembly GCA_033576535.1. Taxonomy (NCBI): domain Eukaryota; kingdom Metazoa; phylum Chordata; class Amphibia; order Anura; family Aromobatidae; genus Allobates; species Allobates femoralis. The sequence goes on along the minus strand of JARQOC010000002.1, from coordinate 290,157,350 downwards.
AAGGACGTGTTCCGTCCCAAGCTCAGACTGGGTCCTGGCTTCCAGAATATTAACCCAGTGTGTTGACAGCGAGATGTACTGCCCCTGCCCACTTGTCCACGTGTCTGTGGTTAGGTGGACTTTTCCAGAAACTACGTTGTTAAGGGCACGTATAATGTTTTGTGACACGTGCTTATGAAATGCGGGGACAGCACATCGGGAGAAATAGTGGCTGGGGACCGAGTAACGTGCGACAGCCACCGCCATCAGGTTTCGGAATGCTTCCGTCTCCACTAGCCTAAAAGGCAACATTTCCAGCGCAAGCAGTCGCGAAATGTGCCAATTTAGAAGTGTGGTATGTGGGGCGTTGGCAGCGTATTTGCGGTTGCGTTCCAAAGATTGGTGTATGGAAAACTGAACGCTGCGCTGGGACAAGGAAGTGGTTGATGATGGTGGTATTTTTGCTTGTGCAACTACAGGTGCAGGACAGGAGGCATCTTCGCATGCAGTATAGACAGGGGATTGGCTTGCACGCACAACAGTGGAAGATGCAGTGGTGTCACACGCAGACACTGCTCCTGGACTCTGGTGTACATCCCACAAAGTCGGGTGCTTTGCTGACATGTGCATGATCATGCTGGTTGTGCTCAGGCTGCTAGTTCTCCTACCCCTGCTGATGCTGGCATGGCAGGTGTTGCAAATGGCCATTTTGGAATTATCTGCAGACACCTTAAAAAACAGCCAGACTCGGGAAGACCTAACAGTTGTATTGGCAACTTCTGTCATGTTGTTGTTAAGGGGAACGGTTGCCTGCCTTCTGCCTGCGGCCACCACCCTGCTACTTTCGACCTGTTGTGATGCTACGCATTCTCTCCCAGAAATGTCCATTTAGCCCCGCCCCCTGAGGGGTGGGGCCAAGTGGCAAGTTCAGAAGAAAAAAAACCTCTGTTTAAATGCTGCTGAAGAGGGAGAGAATGATTGGCAGTGGTGGGCAGATTAAACATGTAGGGGGTGTGAATCTGCCCTTGGCTGCAGCCCCTAGCCACCTCCTTAATGGCTGGAGCATGTAAGTTTTCTAAGTGTATTATCTCGGGGTACAGGGCTGCTCAAGTGCTTGGTGACCCCTTGTCTGGATGCTGCAGACATGCTGCATCCAGTGCTGTAATTAGATCACCATGCCTGGTTTGGTGACAGGTCCTCTTTAAAGAGGCTCTCATGCACGTCTCTATCCAGGGGCATTGGGGTACCTCCCAATGTTTAGCAGCCCTGCCTAGGGCAATACTACAAAAGAACCACTTCCTTATAATGGGCACATTATTTAAAGAGGCCCTCATGAACCTCTCTATCCAGGGGCATTGAAGTGCCTCCCAATGTTTAGCAACCCTGCCTAGGGCAATACTACAAAAGACCCACAACCTTATAATGGGCATATTATTTAAAGAGGCCTTCATGTACGTCTCTTCCCAGGGGCATCGGAGTGCCACACAAATAAAAAAAAAAAAATCTTTCATGCAATCCAAAAATTGTCATTTGAGCACTGTTCTGATACTTTTGTGACATTTTTAGGGTTTATCCATGCTGCTACCCCCAGCTACCCCATGCCAGAAAAATACTCGGATCTCCCATAGGATAACATTGGGCTCGGTGCTCGGGCCGAGTACACGAGTATCTTGGGATGCTCGGCCCAAGCTTTGAGCACCCGAGCATTTTAGTACTCTCTCATCTCTAGTACACATCGTTATGTGTTATGCGATTTATTTGCCTGTAATCTACACACATTCTCATGCTGCCATCCTTCTTTCTGACTAGGACTAGTGGAGCTGCCATGGGACTACAACTATCTCTTATGAACCCTGCGTCCTTCATGTCCTGTAACATCTCTTTGGCTTTCTGATAGTGTGCAGGTGGAATAGGCCTGTATCACTCTTTGATTGGTGGATGTGTACCTGTGGGGATGTGATGTTGTACCCCTTTGATCCTACCAAAATTGAGTAGATGCTTACTAAATACTTGTTCAAATTCTTGGACTACTCGGTAGACACCTTGCTTGTTATGCTTGGGAGTGGAATCAGTTCCTACATGGAGCTGTTGACACCAGTCCTCTAGGTGCCCCTTAGTGTTGTTATCCTCTGCCTCTTTGGGTAGAGATAAGGATCCCACTGCTTGTGTCTCATTGTTATTTACAGTGCACAGCTTAGCAATGGTGGAATACCTGGGTAGTTTGACCTCATCACTGCCACAATTTAAGATGCGAACTGGTACTCTTCCCTTGTGTACATCGACTATCCCCCTGGCTGTCAAGAGGTGTAGGCCTGTGCTCTGAGCTGATGGGCTCCACTACTGCCTGATAGTCCTGCTCTCTTAGACCTATGGCTGCTCGACACCAAATTATCATTTCACTCATTGGAGGTATCACAATAAGAAGCGGGTCTGTTATCCGTGCAGTACCAATTTCACCACCTGTAACGGCCCCTTTACACGCAGCTACACGTGACAGGTTTTCAACAGGTAACTTACTGGTTGCAGTGAAATCATGGAGACATAGTTCTATCTTGGTACTGTGTACAAATGGAACTATGTCTCCATGATTTCACTGCAACCAGTAAGTTACCTGTGGAAAACCTGTCACCTGTAGCTGCGTGTAAAGGGGCCATAAGTTTTACCTGTTGCTTGTGCAGGAGGGCTCTTATCTCTCTCTGAAGAACCTTCCTCTGCCCAGGTTTGGCAGTGTCTGCAATCTATTGAAGCAAGAAAAACACTTAATCCATGCAATTGCTAACAACATTTGTACCCAAAATGATGTATGGATCCCGGTTGTTGGGATTTTCCTTTACCACAATAATCCCCTGGTCTTGTAACTCCACCCTCCCCACTTTTATGGGTACTTCTCTAACCCCCACTATAGTAAGTGATTCACCATTAGAAGCATAAATGTTAAGGTTCATATCGGGTGGTTTAAGTCCATTACATGACCAAAATTGCTTGTTATGGTACCTTTACACGCAGCCACAGGAAGGTAGAAACCGCCAGGCATCGGACACAATTGTGTCTGTTGCCATGAAAACACCACGAAGTGGCGGCGTGTAATTCAGGTATCTGCAAGACACATGAAGGAAAGTCCTGAATTACACGCCGCCACTTCGTGGTGTTTTCATGGCAACAGGCACAATTGTGTCCGATGCCTGGCGGTTTCTACCTTCCTGTGGCTGCGTGTAAAGTTACCTTAAAGGATATCAGGGATCGTGGTCACTTGTGACCTGGTGTCCAATAAATCAGATATCGAGATGCCATCTAGTATGATAGACAGGAACGGTCGCTGCACGATGTAGGTATCATACCAGTTGGCTGGGCCCTGTTGAGTTACTCCTGGGGTTCGGCCCCGGTCCCTAGGGTTTGCTCATTTAAAGGACAGTATCGTGCGATGTGGTCAGTCTTGCTGCAGCATCGGCAGATGGGTTCTCCTGTGGAGCTGTAACGGTCGGTGGTCCTACCTCTTGGCGACGTGGTTTTCTTCCCTCTCATCCACGGGATGTCCTCCGGGCTGTCAGCAAGCTGGATTAAAGGTTGGGGTTTAGGCAGTGGCTTTGGACCCTGCTGCAGCTGTAGGGTTTACATGACAGTGGCAAGGTTTTTACTCAGCTGGCGCACCTCGGAATACAAAGAGTCAATTCAATCTGAGTTAGTGAACTGAACACGGCTTTCAGCTGCAGGCACGGGTGCTGGTGTTGTTGTAGCCGGAGCTTTGCCTGTGCACCACCGCGGATGGCAGCTTCAGGAGTCTGCACTGGCTGTAACCCCTTTATGGCCATGTCCTTTAGAGTGTTGATATCAGCGTCCGGGTGGTTTAGGGACCACCAGTGCAAGGTTTTATTGTCCTCTGGTGATAGAAGCCGCCGGGTAAATTGATCAATCAATAGTTTATTCTCATCATGGATACTGGTAGGGCTGACTTGCTTCAGGGTTCGCAACACCTCCTGTAAGCGCCATGCATAAGTCCGGATGTCATTTTCCGGCTTTTGGTAGCAATGATAGAAGCGCATTCTTATGTCAGCCTCATTACAGTCCTCAAAAGCAAGTTTTAGTTTGTCAAAAATTATAGCTACTGATCCCCGTTCAGCGGTGGACTAGGATTCAGCCTCTCTTTCCGCTGCACTAGTTAACTGTCCCAATACAACAGCTGCACACTACTGGCCAGTCATTGCATACATGTCCAACACGCTGCAAATTTTTCTTTTGAAGGTGGACAAAGTATCAGGGCGGCCATCATACTGGGGTAACCACTTAGTGCCCGGGATATACGGTAGCGAGATCGGCATGATCGGGGCTACTGCGCCTGGTGGGTCGGCAGCTCTACTGGTTGCAGCCATGGCTGCTTGAGGGTGATTCACGGGATCTGCGAAGGTAGTTTCATCATCACTGGACGAGGCGGACATTTCGGGCCCCCCCTAGTGAATCACGGACAGTCTTTAAACAGTTAAACAGTTTTTGAACCCCATAGGCATGGAGTTAAGCATTCGGGTATTTCCAGATTAGGCCGCTGCACTTCGGAAGTGTTTGGCAGAGCGAGGGGTGGGTTTTGGTTTTGCGCTCTGCAAGCCGTCAAGCCCCCTTTCTTCCTGTAGTAATGGCGGCTTAATCTTGCAGTCACAAATCACAGTTTTAAACACGGCACACAGTACCTGGTAGCACCGGGCACGTGATCCTGTTCGTGATGCCAGAAATTGACTAGCCCAAGGTATGGGGACTTGGGTATCTGGGCCCTCTGCTGTGGTATGGATGTCACTGGTGGCTTGCCCAGACCCATAGCGCTGATGTTCAACTAAAAAGGGGTAGTTGAAACGGGAATAAAAGTTTTTAAGTTTATCGTGATGCGACCTGTGGTATCTGGTGACTGCACCAGCGCTGCGTAGGGCCTCTAGGGATGATGAATGAGCAGCTAGGTGTTGAAGCTCCCCACAGGGGGAGCTGGATCCCTGGGGTGTTTGGTTATGAAGATAGGGGATGGAGCAGAGACTTGGCCGGGCTGCAGAATAACGGGACAGTCTCTGTGGATGGCAGGGGCGTGGGTAAGGAACTGACACACACCGCTGGTTGTTCTTTACCTTTTACTGGTGTTGATGGAGGTAAATGTCCAGAGCACTGCCGGGTGTTCAGGATGCACTTCTGGGTCTCCACAGCGAGTGGGTATAAGGCCTCCTTGTCTCTTTTCCCATGTGTGTAAAGCCCTTGCCCCAAAACTTGGCTGGCCTCCTCTCTCTCCACCTGAGTTGTTGTCGGGAAACCTTCGATGGACTAGTGCTATTCCTCTCTCCGTGGTGCCTGGCTCCCTGGTGAGTGACTGCGCAGACTGAAGTCTCCAAGGTGGACCGGTGTTCTCTACTGGGCCAGGTGCTCTCCAGTAGACTCGGACTCCGGTGTCTGGTGTGTTGTTTGGGCAAACCTAACACTGGTTCCTCGGTTCCCACTTTGCTCTTTCTGTTCTCCTTGCCTTCTGACCCCCACTCTTGGGCCTTGTAGGACTACTCGAAGGCTGTTCAGGGTAACTGGCTCAGGCATAACGCAGCAGCGACCACCAGTACGTCTTCACAGCTCTTGTAGCGTCTACACTCTCTAGCTAACTCCGCCCCCAGCACCAGTATTTATAGGGGATCTTGCCTAAGGGCAGCAAGTTGAGCTCCCCCTACTGTGATGGGGTGGAAGGTGTTTTTCGTGTCCATGTACCCACTGAGGAAACCCATCTGTGCTGTAAGTGAATCTGTGGTTACCTGTGTGAGAAGGGTGCCACATAAGCAAGCCTGTGTCTCCTGTGTTCACTTTACGTTAGACTCTATACAGACATTATTCAATATGAATCAATCAATATCTCACCAAATAACCAACCCAAAATTAATCAGGTAATCATAAAGTCCACAGGAACACTGGGATAGGTTCACAATAATCAATAATCTTTATTTAGGATTTTCAAACATAGAATTAAAAAAATCCTTCAAAATAACAGCAGTAGAAGGTGAAGATAAGACCATATACATATAGATTAACAAAGCTACTGGATATCTATGGACAGTAAGGGTAAATATCATATCCGGTGGTACACTGTTTGAGAGGACCTAGGGACCAGAGACATATGTGGAAATAGCACTTAATAGAAGTATTTGTAGTAGTGTATCAGGAGAATACCAGAAAGGGGTCTCTTATATCTATCACATGCACATAGCAGGGGTCAGTGTGGACCGGGGATCCATCAATCATCAAAAGCACCACCATACATATCTCTATAGAATAATCGAGCTTATGTTAGTGGAGCACATGAGGACCGATATCAACCAGATCCACTCTCTCCCTCTATCAAATGTGTATAGAGCAAGGATCTCCAGAGGCACTTCAAATTGTGGGGGAGAGAAAATTACATGAGTAGATGATTCCCTTGAGCCAATTATTGTTCAATATCTCATCTCCTTATACATATAACACAATTGGTGAGAAAAACATATGTGATCCCAAGGGATGGTGCACAAGGATACCACCACAGGGTTAATCACTGTATAGTTCTACTCATGTGCTTACTAACAGGAGTCTATATAGCTCATCTAATTAGGCATCAAGGAGTGATACTCCATATACCCCCGTGTATTTCATTTCATGGCCAAGTCCACATACCTCGGTGATGATGTTTTAGAGGTCACCTACGGTCCGCTCCCACCCTGACGCGTTTCGTCTTAAAAGACTTCTTCAGAGGATAGTGTATAGGTTGAGGGGCAGATTCGGGGGTTTATATAGTGTAGGTTGTGATAGGGAAGTATGAGGACACCTGTGCACCCCCTCCGCCTCCATTCTTTGGGCGTCATTGCCGCGCGATCGCTTCCGGTCACATGACACGCCCCACTTCCGGTCTTTGGAACGCAGACGCCAGGAGTCGCGTCACTAGGACGCTCTCCTGGACCGCGTCCATGTGACCGGAAGGGGGCGGTTTCGGAACGATCCACGCTAACATGACGCGCTCGGAGGTGAGGGAAGATTACAAAGGGCCATCGGATGTGTAAGGAGGTTGCTAGGCAGCGGTGCATATATACAAATTGGTGCAAAGTACAGTCTCATTAGTATTAGAGCAGGACAGCAATATAAATTAACTCCATAGTCCTGGTGAAGACAAAGGATTAATCCAAAAAACCACCTATCATTTCTAAAGTGCATATTATAGTGCAATTATATACTATCTATATAGGTATGATACAATGGTACTAAAAAAGATTCAAAGTGCATTCTTACATTGCTATGTGTCTCCAATAAATACATATAATATAAACTGTTGATGAATACAAAAATAAATATAAATATAAATATACAAGTGCTGGGGGATTCTATTTCCTTGAAGAAGTCCGATTTTCTTTTTCATCTCTTTCTATTCAGCAGATCCATCTATCCAATATTCATATAGTGATAATTCAACAAGGATTTCTGAAACAAAATAACAATTATAATAATTAAAATCACTAAAAAAATATATTTAAAACCATCTACCCTTGTTACTGGCGTCCCTAAAGGTAATTGCTGTTTACATAAATTACAAGAACGCACTAAAACCAAAATGTTCATTAAGACCAAACGGAGCCACAGTGTTGAGTCTGTAGATCCATTTGCTCTCGACCTGTCCAAGGGTTCTACTCAGATTCCCACCTCTCTGTCCTAATGAGATCTTATCAATACCAATGATTTTCAACAAACTGGAATTGCTTTGGTGTTTATAAAAGAAATGTTTCGGTATTGTTTTCAGGCTGGGTGGATTTTCAGTATCAGCTCCTTTTTCTATATCCAGAACGTGTTCCCTCGCACGGACACGCAGTTCACGAGTGGTCATGCCAATGTATATTTTTTCACAAGGGCATTTAGCCATGTAAATTACTCCTTTGGTTGAACAGCTGATATGATGCCTTATATCATAGACCCTTGAATTATCAAAATTATGAAAGGTTTTACTTTTATACATGTTAGCACATGCCTTACAGCCTCTGCATGGAAAAAATCCCTTGGCATCCAGCCAATTGTTCTTGTTTCCATCACCTCTTCCAAAATGGCTCCGGACCAATGCATCCTTAAGGTTGGGCGACCTTCTCGCAGTTATCAAAGGCTTTTGAGAGATACAGTGTTTTAAGATGGAGTCATTCAGCAAAATACACCAATGCTTCTTAATAATTTCTGTGAAGCTCCTCCATTGTTTATGGTAGGTAGTAATCAATCTGGGGTACCCTGACTGATCTTTTTTATCCTTTTTTCCCCCACACAGGAGTTCAACTCTCTTACATTCTTTTGCTTTTAAGTAGCCTTGTTTGATACTTCTCCTACTGTATCCCCTCTCCTCAAATCTGTTCTTCAAATCCAAAGCCTGTGCCTCAAAGATGTTATCATTGGAGCAGATCCGTCTGGCCCTCATATATTGACCCACCGGTATGCCTTTTATTGTAGATGGTAAGTGAGATGACTTGGCATATAACAAAGAATTTGTAGATGTTGCCTTCCGATAGATATCGGTGGTCACACTTCCATCACATTGGGTTTCAATCAAAATATCAAGGAATTCCATCCTTCTGCCACTTTTATATGTAAGTTTGATGTTTAAATCATTACAATTAAGTGTGTCAATGAGATATTTAAGTTCTTCATTATTTCCCTCCCACACAAAAAAGACATCATCGATGTATCGTATCCACCCCAAAATCTTCTCAGAACCCGCTATGGGGTTGTTGACAAATATTTCCCTCTCCCATGCCCCCAAGAATAAATTTGCATACGAGGGGGCACAGGAGGCCCCCATAGCGGTCCCTTGTTGTTGACGGTAGATTTGACCATCGAAGATAAAGCAATTGTGGGTGAGTATGAATTCCAATAAGATGGCTATAAGTTTTGACATTGCAGGGTCTATGTTGCTCATCTCCAAGAAATACTTAGTGGCCTTTATGCCATCTTCGTGCCTGATCGAGGTATAAAGGGACTCAACGTCCACAGTCACCATTGTAGCATTGGGGCCTATTTGTAATCCATCCAATCTCTGGAGTGCCTCAGTTGTATCTTTAATGTACGATGGTAAAGAGATGGTAAGAGGTTTGAGATAATTATCAATCAATCTACAGATGTTTTCACAGAGACTCTCATTCCCCGAGACAATAGGTCTCCCTGGGGGGTCCACCGGATTCTTGTGGACCTTCGGCAAAATATAGAAAGTCGGCAATCTCGGATTAAATTTCTCTATACTTTTCACCACTTCTTGTGGGATAGTGCCTTCTTCAAAAGCTCTAATCAAAATAGTCATCAAGAGATCTTTGTCCTGTTGAAGGGGGTTACCTGGTAATTTTTTATAGCACTCTGAATTATTTAATAGCTTATGTGCTTGTTTGACGTACATGGTTTTAGGCCAAATCACCAGGTTCCCCCCTTTATCAGCTGGCTTAAATAAGACATCATCCCATTTCTTTAATTGATCTAGGGCCAATCTTTCTTCCCTATTTAGGTTATGTTCCCAGGTTTTATTTTGGGCAAGTTTTTCCACATCTGCCGTTACCATTCTTGTGAACGTGTCTACATTTGAACACGTACTCATGGATGGAAAATTCTTAGATTTTATAAAAAGATGTTTCGGGAACTTACCAGTTTTTAGGGAATTAGTGTTCTCCTCGGATAATGACTCAAGATCACGCAAAGTATCTCTTTCCTCCTCTGTGTTTAAGCCATTCTCAGTTCTAAAATAGAGTCTCTTTAAGATGACCTTTCTAGCAAAGAGGTGAACGTCTTTGATGATCACAAAGGGGTCTAAAGAGCGAGAGGGAGAAAAGGTTAGACCCATATTTAAGACCTTCAACTGAGTCGGAGTAATAGCTCGATCTGATAAGTTTATTACCTTATTCATATCCTTAGTTTTCTTCTTTTTACTTCCTTTCTCTGGGGATGGTCTATTTTTATTTTTTCCAGAGGGTCGTTCACCTTCCTCTTCCACCCTTTCATCTTGTGTGGTCACACTCTCAGCATTTGAAGATACTGAACCCACAGATTCCTTACGTGGTTGTGGTGGATTGATTGGATTAAGCGGATTTCTCTTAAATTGCCACCTAAAGATTTTATTGTTCTCATAGTCACTAACGTCTCTCTTAAATTTTTTCATTTTGTTTGTGCTAATCTCTTGTTCCCACTTTTCCATTTCTTTCTCAATCTCTCGCATATATATTTCAAGCGATTCTTTAGAGAGTCCTCCCTGTAGGGTCTTTGACATTTCCTCTATCTCAGCGTCCAGACCGGTCAAATTTTTGTTGTTATATTCATTGATGATTGAAATAAATGAAAAAGAACATATGGAGGCTGCCTCCATCCATTTTTTTGTAAGATCCTCATTGTCCAAATTAAAAGTCGGGTACAACTGGACCCTTAAACCTCTTGGAACTATCCTATGGGACAGATAATTATCCAAGGATGTTTTGGTCCACCACAGTTTGGTCTTACGGTAGAGTGCGTTCTTATATCTATACATCAGCTCCTTATTTGCGCCAGCAACCTCAGGCTGACCACCAGATGCACCCCTTTTAAAAATATTATTCAATATGTTAGATTAAGTAATTATCATATTTTATGCCATAATCGTATAAAAGCTCTAAATTTTCACCTGAGCCTTGCGACAATCTTAAAAATGCTATGTATTCCTACAGTGATTACATACAGATAAACAGGACTTGCCCGGGGGTGTAGCTAAAAGGGGTGTGAACAGTGTTTCTCCCAGGAGCTGCAGTTGGACTACGTAATGAATGGAGTATGCTGTTTTCTGAGTAGGCTTTTAAGCTGACAGCTGGCTCAGGGAAGCTGTAACATGCCAGCCCTCAGCAATCAATTGTTTTAGCCAGCACTTCTGGGTCAGGGCGCCATCAGCAGTGTATTCAGGTTTTCTGCTCACTCTGCTGACGTCATTTGCTGCCATGCAGAAGGGTAGTGAATGTTGGTGTGGTAAGCACTCCACTGGAGCTGAAGAAACCAAAGATTTATAATAGGTGTATTTAAGAAAAATAATGTATACATCATTCAATGTGTGAGGAAAACATAGTATGAGGAGCATGGTTGACGGGGGATTGGTGCATAAACAGTATGGGGAGCGAGGGGGACTTGTAAAGAGACAGTATGACAGTGTGGGGAGAGAGGGGGACCTACATAACAGAAAATACACCTCTAAAGAATGATATGAGTGAATGTGGTCAAATTAACATAATCAGAGGAAAAACATCCAGTTTGAATCACGAGCGCTCCCAGGATGGAAAAACTTTTTTATACTGCATATCTTTATTGTACCTATACCTGAAGAAGGCTATTTTTAAATGTTTTAGCCGAAACGCGTTGTTTTAAGTTTTGTTAATAAATTCTGAAGTTATAAAGTGACTTCTCTTCCATCCTGGGAGCACTCGTGATTCAAAACGGATGTTTTTCCTCTGATTATTTCTGACCAACCTACTAGCTGGAGGTTCTGAGTGTCCGGCATGTAGCTGCAAACCAGCAGTGGATACAGCTTCACTCCTGCACTCTATACTTGTAACAAGACATCTAAAAGGTGAGGAGTAGAGATGAGCGAGTATGCTTGTCACTACTCGGTACTCGCACGAATATCACGGTACTCGGGCTACTCGGCGAGTACCGAGTAATCTCGTGTTACTCTTGCTGTGCTCTTGGTCCACCTCCCTGCATGTTGGCACTCTTTTCAGAGCCAGCCCGCATGCAGGGATTGGCTGACAGACACTGTAATGCCACAGCCATGTTGGTTGTGGCATTACAGTGATTGGCCGGCCGCACAGTGTCATCAGGTCTTTATAAGGCCTGACTGCGCTGTGCTCGTCACTCTGCGCCATTAGACAGTCAGTGTAAGGAGAGCTGCTGCTGATTGAGGCACAGATTTGTGGCCTTTCATCTAGTGTAGGCACAGGGCTGCCAGTCTATTTAGCACCACAGTCCTTCTGAGGACTACTAGAGCAGTATACTGGCAGGCAGGGAGGCAGGGTATCTACCAAACTTCGCTGTGCCAGTATACCAGCCTGCATCGCATCTGGGGCTGGTTTCCAGGCTCATCCATCCCAAAAACTTGCTTTTAGGGATTTATTTAGCTCACTATAGGCAGGAGTAGGTTTTAGCTCAAATTAGGGTACACCAAAAGCCTTGTGCTAAAAACCAACTCTTCTCTGCACTAATTTAGCATCTAATTGCTGCTACTGTAGGTTGCAGCGTTAATTAGGGTACACCAAAAGCCTTTTGCTAAAAAAAAACAGTTCTCTGCACTAATTTTGCATCTAATTGCTGCTACTGTAGGTTGCAGTGTTAATTAGGGTACACCAAAAGCCTTGTGCTAAAAAAAAACCAGTTCTCTGCACTAATTTTGCATCTAATTGCTGCTACTGTAGGTTGCAGTGTTAATTAGGGTACACCAAAAGCCTTGTGCTAAAAAAAAACTGTTCTCTGCACTAATTTTGCATCTAATTGCTGCTACTGTAGGTTGCAGCGTTAATTAGGGTACACCAAAAGCCTTGTGCTAAAAAAAATCTCTTCTCTGCACTAATTTTGCATCTAATTGATGCTACTGTAGGTTGCAGCATTAATTAGGGTACACCAAAAGCCTTGTGCTAAAAACCTACTCTTGTGTGCACTAAATTTGAATCTTAAGTGCTGCTACTGTCTATTGCAGCGTAAATTAGGATACGCCAAAAGACACGCTATTGTAGTCAGCGTTTGTGTCTGACTAGTCCACCTGCAGGGCCTTAATTTCAAAACTTAGGGTCTTGCTAAAAACATACCCTTGTCTGGATGGCCCTGGAGGCGGTGCACAGAGAGCAGAGAGGGATGACTGACACCACAGAGGAAGGAGATATACACTTGAAAACCCGCCTCCCCGTCTTGGGTCAGGTTTGAAACAGATCTTATAAAAGTCTTTATTTCAGTGAATCAAGGGAGCATAAATGCTATAGACACCTTCTCAGAATGCAGCCCTAGTGCTGCAGAAGGTGGCTATGTTATGTTTAGATGCCTGGAGGGGGTGACAGGTTCGCTTTAATTTCAAAACTTAGGGTCTTCCTAAAAACATACTTGTCTGCACTAAATTTGAATCTCAGTGCTTCTCCTCTAGGTAGTAGCGTTAATTAGGGTACACCAAAAGCCTTCTGCTGAATATCTACTCGTGCAAGTCCGGTGGCAAGGGACAAGGAACTGGACGTGATGGTGGTGCAGGTAGAGGACGAGCCCGTGTGCAAGCTCGAATTGCGCCACGACAAACGCCCACATCATCTCGCTCGACTTTCTTGTCACAATTTCTAGGTGAACGCAGCAGTACTCCACTATTAAACCAAGACCAGTGTCAACAGGTTTTTAGTTGGATAGCGGATAATGCTTCCACTCAGTTTGGCACCACCACAAATACCCTGTCTTCAACACGGTCAAGTGTCAGTAGCCGTGAGAGTGGACTGCACATTCCACACCCTGATCCTCCTTCCTCCCACCATGCCAAGTGCCAGGACCCGGACATAACTGATCCCACACTTGAACACTCTGAAGAGTTGTTCAGTTATCCATTCGCAGAATCTGGCCTCTCGCCAGCTCCAGTTGAAGTGGGTCATGAGGAGATCGTATGTACCGATGTCCAAATATTTGAGCAGCCACGGTCTCACGAAGGCAACGGTGGGAACGTGTCTCAACAAGAGGTGGACGATGATGAGACACAATTGCCACAAAGTCAGGAGGAGGAGGACCAGGGTGCTGAAGTGGAAGACAACGTAGTGGATGATCCAGTAACTGACCCAACCTGGCAGGAGGACATGCAGAGCGAGGATAGCAGTGCACAGGGGGAGTTAGGCGTAGCATCACAACAGGCCGGAAGAAGCAGGGTGGTGTCCGCTGGCAGAAGGCAGACAACCGTTCACCGGAACAACAACACGACTGATGTTGCCAGTACAACTGCTAGGTCTTCCCGAGTCTGGCTGTTTTTTAAGGTGTCTGCACATAATTCAAAAAAGGCCATTTGCAACACCTGCCATGCAGCCTGACCACCACCAGCATGATCAGGCACATGTCAGCAAAGCACCCGACTTTGTGGGATGTACAGCAGAGTACAGTAGCATTGTCTCAGGGTGACACCGCTGCGTCTTCCACTGTTGTGCATCTAAGCCAATCCCCTGTCCATACTGCAGGCGAAGATGCCTCCTGTCCTTCCCCTGTACTTGCACAAGCAGAAGGAGCACCATCATCAGCCACGTCCTTGTCCCAGCGCAATGTTCAGTTATCCTTACCCCAAACTTTGGAACGCTGCCAACTCCCCACATGCCACAGTTCTAAATGCACACATTTCACGCCTGCTTGCGCTGGAAATGTTGCCTTTTAGGCTGGTGGAGACGGAAGCATTCCGCAACCTGATGGAGGTTGCTGTCCCACGTTACTCGGTCCCTAGCCGACACTATTTTTCCCGGTGTGCCGTCCCCGCATTACATAAGCACGTGTCCCAAAACATCATATGTGCCCTTAACAATGCAGTTTCAGGTAAAGTCCACCTAACCACGGACACGTGGACAAGTGCTTGCGGGCAGGGCCGGCATATCTCTCTGACAGCTGTGAGGCACCGCCGGCATGATCCTCATGGCCGGGGCGCGTCACATGCAGGATCAAGGTATGATCCTGTGCACACTGGCCGGTTTGACTGATAATACTGTGTGAACCAACTGTGAACACAAGGTTTCATGAGCCTAATGAGCGGCAGTGAGAGTGGGATGAGATCGAGGAAGCCCTAAGGGATGTAAGGGCTGAGTGCTGACAACCCGGAACACAGGGAGTTAACCTGAGCTGTGTGAAAGGCTGATTATCAGCAGCTAAGGGGGTGTGTCCATGTGGGAGTGGCTGGCACGATAAGAGGCAGCCAGCTGAGAGATTGAGAGATTGATTCAGATGGAAGCTGAGACCAGCCAAGTGCAGAGCAGTCTAGAGGCTCTGAGTAAACGACGGGAGCATGCTAGCTCCATGCCGGTGCCGAGGTCCGGGGTCGTGTCCGCACCTGGAGGGGGAAGCCGTGGTTGACCCGTGGACACTGGTCCGGGCGTTGTTCACCACACGTCCGGGAAGGGGCCCGTGGGGATGCCTGGTGGAACCTGTGACACAGGTAGCGAGACCCGGATCCGTGCCCGGTAAGAAAGCAGTTCCTGAATGATTGTGTGAACTGTGCACCTTGGGTGTAAATCATGCTAGGCGAGTGTAGCCGCCATTAGGTCCATTGAAGGACCTGTTGATATGGTACTTGATGTTAAATGTATGTGAAATGTATATAGGCCGGAGGCCGTAGCCACCACGGGAGCTGTTAGTAGAGCTCCAATGGGGACAGAGAGATGTTTACAGGTCCCGGGTTACTATAAGCGTTATGTGCAATATATGTATTATGTAATGTTATATGTAATGTATGATGTGTTTATGTATGGTGTTTTTAATCAATGTGATATGTGTCAAACATGCTACCCGGGTTATGTTATTAATATGTGAAAATAAACGGGTAGACATTGGTTAACCCCTTAGTGACGGAGCCAATTTCCACCTTAATGACCAGACCGTTTTTTGTAATTCTGACCACTCTCCCTTTATGAGGTTATATCTCCGGATCGCTTCAACGGATCCTAGCGATTCTGAGATTGTTTTTTCTTGACATATTGGGCTTCATGTTAGTATTAAATTTTGGTCGATAATTTTTGTGTTTATTTGTGAAAATATAAAATAATTTGCAAAAATTTTGAAAATTTGACAATTTTCAAATTTGTAATTTTTATTCTGCTAAACCAGAGAGGTATGTGACACAAAATAGTTAATAAATAACATTTCCCACATGTCTACTTTACATCAACACAATTTTGGAAAAAAAAATTTTTTGGTTAGGACGTTATAAGGGTTCAAAGTTCATCAGCAATTTTTCATTTTTCCAGCAAAATTTACATAACCTTTTTTTTTAGTGACCACATCACATTTGAAGTCTCTTTGAGGGGTGTACATGACAGAAAACACCCAAAAGTGACACCATTCCGAAAACTACACCCCTCAAGCTACTCAAAACTACATTCAAGAAAATGATTAACCCTTCAAGTGCTTCACATGAACTAAAGCAACGTGGAAACAAAAAATGGCCATTTTAATTTTTCCAATAAAAATGTTCTTTTAGCCTCAATTTTTTCATTTTTACATGGGCAACAGGATAGAATGCATCCTAAAATTTGTTGGCCAATTTCTCCTGAGTACACCGATACCTCATATGTGGTCATAAACCACTGTTTGGGCGCACGGCAGGGCTCAGAAGGGAAGAAGCGCAATTTGACTTTTGGAGCTAATTTACCATTCAAAAAGTGAAATGGCGCTCCTTCTCTTCTGAGCCCTACCGTGCGCCCAAACAGTGGTTTATGACCACATATGAGGTATCGGTGTACTCAGGAGAAATTGGCCAACAAATTTTAGGATGCGTTTTATCCTGTTGCTCATGTGAAAATGAAAAAATTGAGGACAAAAGAAAATTTTTGTGAAAAAAAAGTACTTTTTCATTTTTACAGATCAATTTGTTAAGCCCCAGAGGGTTCAAAGTGCTCACTATGCATCTAGATAAGTTCCTTGGGGGGTCTAGTTTCCAAAATGGGGTCACTTGTGGGGGAGCTCCAATGTTTAGGCACACAGGGGCTCTCCATACGCGACATGGTGTCCGCTTACAATTTGAATGGAAAATTAGCTCCAATTGTTAGCGGACACCATGTCACGTATGGAGAGCTCCTGTGTGCCTAAACATTGTAGCTCCCTCACAAGTGACCCCATTTTGGAAACGAGACCTCCCAAGGAACTTATCTAGATTGGTGGTGAGCACTTTGAACCCCCAGGTGCTTCACAAATGAATCCGTAAAAATGAAAAAGAAAATTTTTGTGGAAAAGAAAGTACTTTTTCATTTTTTACGGATCAATTTGTGAAGCACCTGGGGGTTCAAAGTGCTCTCTATGCATCTAGATAAGTTCCTTGGGGGGTCTAGTTTCCAAAATGGGGTCACTTGTGGGGAGCTCCAATGTTTAGGCACACAGGGGCTCTCCATACGCGACATGGTGTCCGCTTACAATTTGAATGGAAAATTAGCTCCAATTGTTAGCGGACACCATGTCACGTATGGAGAGCTCCTGTGTGCCTAAACATTGTAGCTCCCTCAAAAGTGACCCCATTTTGGAAACGAGACCTCCCAAGGAACTTATCTAGATTGGTGGTGAGCACTTTGAACCCCCAGGTGCTTCACAAATGAATCCGTAAAAATGAAAAAAGAAATTTTTGTGGAAAAGAAAGTACTTTTTCATTTTTACGGATCAATTTGTGAAGCACCTGGGGGTTCAAAGTGCTCTCTATGCATCTAGATAAGTTCCTTGGGGGGTCTAGTTTCCAAAATGGGGTCTCTTGTGGTGGAGCTCCAATGTTTAGGCACACAGGGGCTTGCCATACACGACATGGTATCCACTTACAATTCCAATTGTTAGCGGACACCATGTCACGTATGGAGAGCCCCTATGTGCCCAAACATTGGAGCTCCCCCACAAGTGACCCCATTTTGGAAACTAGACACCCCAGGGAACTTATTTAGATGCATAGTGAGCACTTTGAACCCCCAGGTGCTTCACAAACTGATCCGTAAAAATGAAAAAGTACTTTTTTCACAATTTTCTTTTTTTTCCTTTTTACAGACTAATTTGTGAAGCACCTGGGGGTTGAAAGTGCTCACTATGCATCAAGATATGTTCCTTGGGGGGTCTAGTTTCCAAAATGTGGTCACTTGTGGGGGAGCTCCAATGTTTAGGCACACAGGGGCTCTCCATATGCGACATGGTGTCCGCTAACAATTTGAATGGAAAATTAGCTCCAATAGTTAGCGGACACCATGTCGCATATGGGGAGCCCCTATGTGCCTAAACATTGGAGCTCCCGCACAAGTCACCCCATTTTGGAAACTAGACACCTCAAGGATTATATCTAGGGGTATAGTGAGCATTTGGAACCTACAGCTACTTCACAGAATTTGATAATGTCATATTGAACATTTTCTTTTTTTCACACAATTTCTCACTTTTAGAGCATGTGCACAAGATACGGAGACACTGTGTCCTGGTTGTCTCGTCCCCTGCATTTTTTTTTAGTATTTCTTTATTAAATTTAAAAAAAAAACGACGTGGGGCTTCGCCATATTTTTGGTCCAGCCAGGTACAGCAGGCAGCTACGGGCTGCCACCAACCCCTTCTGCCTAGTTTTACCTGGCTGGAAACCAAAAATATAGGGAAGTCCATTTTTTTTAAATTATTTCATGAAATAATTTAAAAAAAAAATGGCGTGGGCTTCGCCATATTTTTGGGCCAGCCAGGTACAACTAGGCAGCTGGGGGCTGGAATCCTCAGCGTAGGGAGGCCCAAGCTTTCTGGGCCCCCCCCGCTGTGAATTGCAGCCCGCAGCCGCCCCAGAAAATGGCGCATTCATAGAAGCGCCATTTTCTGGCGCTGTATCCAGCTCTTCCAGCTGCCGTGTAGCGGTGGCAGACTGGGTAATAAGGGGTTAATGCCAGCTTTTTCTCAGCTGGTACTAAGCCCGAGATTCATAACGTCTGGCCAATATTAGACCGGACCATTAGGAATCTCTAGTAATTTGTACAAAAGACACAAGACAGAGAAAAATATTTTTATTAGAAAAAAAACACAAACACTACTTGGACTCCATCTTTATTATTCATTCTTCGTCCGACGTAGTCCAGTGGGAAGGTCCGACGTAGTCCAGTGGGAGGACCCGCGACGATTCTCAGTTTTATAGCATATGGGGCATCCCCCATATGCTATAAAAGCAGGTTCATTGTCAGGAGGATGACAGGTCATGAACTCAGTGAGTTCTTGACCTGTCAGAATCCTCGGGTCACAAGGGGTTAACTGTGCTCTTCATGGCGGTCTCCACATCAGGTCAACATAAGTGGTGATCTATCAGGATCCTGGGATCCCACAGGGATCCTGGGATCACCACTGATGGTGATCTGATGTGGAGATCACCATGAAGAGCACAGTTAACAAGGGGTTAACTGTGCTCTTCATGGTGGTCTCCACATCAGATTACCATCAGTGGTGATCTATCAGGATCCTGGGATCCCACAGGGATCCCACAGGGATCCTGGGATCACCACTGATGGTGATCTGATGTGGAGATCACCATGAAGAGCACAGTTAACAAGGGGTTAACTGTGCTCTTCATGGTGGTCTCCACATCAGATTACCATCAGTGGTGATCTATCAGGATCCTGGGATCCCACAGGGATCCTGGGATCACCACTGATGGTGATCTGATGTGGAGATCACCATGAAGAGCACAGTTAACAAGGGGTTAACTGTGCTCTTCATGGTGGTCTCCACATCAGATTACCATCAGTGGTGATCTATCAGGATCCTGGGATCCCACAGGGATCCTGGGATCACCACTGATGGTGATCTGATGTGGAGATCACCATGAAGAGCACAGTTAACAAGGGGTTAACTGTGCTCTTCATGGTGGTCTCCACATCAGATTACCATCAGTGGTGATCTATCAGGATCCTGGGATCCCACAGGGATCCTGGGATCACCACTGATGGTGATCTGATGTGGAGATCACCATGAAGAGCACAGTTAACAAGAGGTTAACTGTGCTGTTCATGGTGGTCTCCACATCAGATCACCATCAGTGGTGATCCCAGGATCCCAGGATCCCTATGGGATCCCAGGATCCTGATAGATCACCAGTGATGGTGATCTGATGTGGAGACCACCATGAAGAGCACAGTTAACCCCTTGTGACCCGAGGATTCTGATAGGTCATGAACTCACTGAGTTCATGACCTGTCATTCCCTGGGCCGCACAGCAGGGGTTAACAGAACAGCGGCGCGCCCACCAGGGTGCGCGCACAGCTGGTGTGCGCGCACAGAGGAGGCGCGCGTCTCAGAGGAGAGCAGCAGGAGCCGCCGGCAGGAGAAGCCCCCAGGACCGGAGGACCCCGGGACCGGAATCAGGATCGTTGGTAGGTAAGAGTGGTGAGGGGGAGGTGGGGGGGGACTTTACTGAGGAACGGGGGGGTCTGCAAACTCCATCCGATGTGATGTTTGATCACATCGGATGGAGTTTAGAGGCGGCGGGGCCGGCATATGGGCACCAGGGAAGGAGGAACGTGGTTACCGGGCACCGGGGGAGGGAGCGGGGGGTGTCCGGAGGCTGGGGGACCCAGAGGGGGACTAAGGAGCACCAGGGGAGGACATTCCCATGCAGCCTGACATGTGTGACATGTCAGGCTGCATGGAGATGCAGGGAAGGCAGCACACCGCCGCCATTTTTGAATGGTACGGGGGGGGGGGGTGGATGGAGGTGTAGGGGGCCCGGGGGGGGGGGCTCGAGGGGTCTTAGGGGCCTTAGGGGTCAATGGATCACTTTGATCCGACATGTGTTTTCATGTCGGATCAAAGTGAAAGCATTTTTTAGAAAGCACTTTCACTTTTGTAATGTGATGATCGGTAAACGCTGAGTGAGAGCAATGATAACTCGGGGGTGGTACAGCCGAGGGCTGTGGTATAGTGGCATCTGATATGGACATTCTTATATGGACAATTCTGTGGATGCACTTTAAATGGACTTGGTTGCTATGGGCGACCGCACGACGCACCCCAGCATCTGGCCGGTGACCTGGCGAGGTCACGAAGACGTCGCACTCAAAGTACCGGGCGGCCCTAGGGGTCCCGAAGTCAAAGTCGGCGTGATCAAGGTTCCGGTGGCCTGAGGGGTCACGAAGTTGCCAAGACAGCGCCAAATCCGGATTCTATGAACTGTGTTTGCCCCTGCTGGTTTAAGCAAGGAGGGGGGAGGTTGGACAGGAGTCACAGGTGTACAAACCGGGAGCAGTGCCACAAGGTGTTGTATGGTGGCCCGGCTCCTATGGCAGTGTGTTCATCCCCCACTGGTCTGAACAAGGAGGGGGGAGGTAGGACACGGTTTACCGGTGTCCTAGGTGTACAAGCCGGCAGTGTGTTTAACCTTTATCCACAGGTGTGAGCAACGCTGTCGCCCGACTTGTATGGCAGTGTGTTTAACCCCTACCCACGGGTGTAAACAAGGAGGGGAGTATGTGAGGCACCGCCGGCATGATCCTCATGGCCAGGGCGCGTCACATGCAGGATCAAGGTATGATCCTGTGCACACTGGCCGGTTTGACTGATAATACTGTGTGAACCAACTGTGTACACAAGGTTTCATGAGCCTAATGAGCGGCAGTGAGAGTGGGATGAGATCGAGGAAGCCCTAAGGGATGTAAGGGCTGAGTGCTGACAACCCGGAACACAGGGAGTTAACCTGAGCTGTGTGAAAGGCTGACTATCAGCAGCTAAGGGGGTGTATCCATGTGGGAGTGGCTGGCACGATAAGAGGCAGCCAGCTGAGAGATTGAGAGATTGATTCAGATGGAAGCTGAGACCAGCCAAGTGCAGAGCAGTCTAGAGGCTCTGAGTAAATGACGGGAGCATGCTAGCTCCATGCCGGTGCCGAGGTCCGGGGTCGTGTCCGCACCTGGAGGGGGAAGCCGTGGTTGACCCGTGGATGCTGGTCCGGGCGTGGTTCACCACACGTCCGGGAAGGGGCCCGTGGGGATGCCTGGTGGAACCTGTGACACAGGTAGCGAGACCCGGATCCGTGCCCGGTAAGAAAGCAGTTCCTGAATGATTGTGTGAACTGTGCACCTTGGGTGTAAATCATGCTAGGCGAGTGTAGCCGCCATTAGGTCCAGTGAAGGACCTGTTGAACCTTATAAGTACTGTATGGCTTTTTAAAAGACCAGCGAGTGAATGTAGCCCTATAGGGGCCGATGTATGAAGTGTGCCAGGCGGGCATAGACCGCCCTTGGGACCGACTCAGTGGAGTCAGTTAAAGGTCCTGATGAACCAGAATGAATGTAGCCCTTCGGGAGGCGAATGAATGTAGCCCTTTGGAGGCAATCGTGTATAGTGTGCCAGGCGGGCATAGACCGCCTTTGGGTCCGAGTCGGAGTACTCAGTTAAAGGACCTGATGAACCGGATTGTATGTAGCCCTTCGGGAGGCGATTGTATGTAGCCCTTCGGGAGGCGATTTTATGTAGTGTGCCAGGTGGGCATAGACCGCCTTTGGGTCCGAGTTGGAGTACTCAGTTAAAGGACCTGATGAACCGGAATGTGTGTACGAGAGGTCAGAAGCAGGGGTTAGAAGGGCTCCCGTACTGGGTAACGTGTGGTTCACCCCACAGGTTACTAGGGTTTGCCAATCCCTGTTCTGAGCCCAGAGGAGCCACAGTCCATGGATGTGTATGATGGGCTTTGAGCGAGTGAAAGGACGTGTGTGGTCCATGGTGGCTTATAGGATGGATCACATATGGTATGTAAGAACCCGGTCAGGCTGGAGTCCTGATTCCGGAGTAGTATGAAGCTGGGGAAATAGAGCCAGGCGGCTGGTTCCGCCATTGGGACCCATAGGGCCCGTTGATATGGTACTTGATGTTAAATGTATGTGAAATGTATATAGGCCGGAGGCCGTAGCCACCACGGGAGCTGTTAGTAGAGCTCCAATGGGCACAGAGAGATGGTTACAGGTCCCGGGTTACTATAAGCGTTATGTGCAATATATGTATTATGTAATGTTATATGTAATGTATGATGTGTTTATGTATGGTGTTTTTAATCAATGTGATATGTGTCAAACATGCTACCCGGGTTATGTTATTAATATGTGAAAATAAACGGGTAGACATTGGTTAAACTTATAAACACGTGTTTGTTGTCGTTTTGCAAGCGGGTTCCCCGGTTGCTACCTCACACAGCACACTGGGTTAATATCGTGGAAGCCGGGACCCAGTCTGACCTTGGGACGGAACACGTCCTTCCGACACCGAGGATTGCAAGCCCTAACTCTGTCAGGGTTTCACCCAACGTGTACAGCTCTCGCACGTCATGCTCCTCAGCCTCCTCCTCCTCCTCCACTTCACCCTCCACCACAGTCCGAAGCTGGAAGCACTGCAGCACTGCCTCGGCTAAGCGGCAACAGGCTGTGCTGAAGCTAATATGCATAGGTGACAAACCCCACAACGCTGAAGAGTTGTGGACAGCTCTGAAACAGCAGGCAGATCACTGGCTCACACCGCTGAACCTACAGCCAGGCATGGTCGTGTGTGACAATGGCCGCAACCTTGTGGCGGCTCTGAGGTGAGGCGAGCTGACACATGTTCCATGCGTGGCCCATGTGCTCAACCTCGTGGTTCAGCGGTTTTTTAAATCATACCTCGAGCTGTTTGATCTGCTCATCAAAGTATGCCGCCTGTGTGACCATTTCAGAAAGTCACCTACTGCTTCTCCTGGCCTTGCCGGCTTTCAGCGGCGTTTACAGCTTCAGGCTCACAGACTGGTGTGTGATGTCCCCATGCGTTGGAATTCCACACTGCACATGTTGGTCAGGATTTGTGAGCAGAAGAGGGCAGTTGTTGAGTACCAGCATCAACTGGGCCGTCGGTATACGGTTCAAACTCCACACATAAGACCTCAGGAGTGGACATGGATGTCTGACATATGTACCGCACTCCAAAACTTTGAGGACTCCACCAAGATGGTGAGCGGCGATAACGCCATCATTAGCGTCACCATCCCTCTTCTCTGTCTTCTAAAACGCTCTCTGCTCAAGATCAAAGACGATGCATTGCAGGTGGAGCAGGATGAGTTGCAGCAAGAAAATGTACTGGGTGATTACACACAGCCCAGCCTCATCTCATCCCAACGTGCATTGGAGGACTATGACGAGGAGGAGGTCGGAGGAAGAAGAAATGGAGCTACTTTCATTTGGAATTGACGGAAATACCTGCACAACCGTTAGACCGTCGGTTGCGCGGGGATGGCCAGAGGACAGGGGACAGGAGGAGGAGGATGAGGAGGAGGAGGTCAGCATGGCCAGTCATGCTGTTGGTGAGGACCCAGAAGTCTTGACTGTTAACAGTCTAGCGCACATGGCTGACTTTATGTTACGCTGCCTGTGTCGTGAACCCTCGTGTTATCAAGATCTTGACGGACAATCATTACTGGTTGGTGACACTTTTAGACCAACGCTACAAAGAGAACTTTATTTCTCTTATTCCCGAAGCGGAGAGGTCTACAAAAATGCTGCAGTACCAGAAGGCCATAGTGGCGGAATTATTAAAAAAATTCCCTTCTGAAAACGCTAGCGGCAGAGGTCACGATTCTGTGGACAACCAAGGTGTCCGGCAGAGAGAGGCACAAGTACAATCCTGCAGAGGTAGGGGAACACTCTCAAAGATCTGGGACACTTTTTTCTGCACCCCCAGTACCACAGGCCCTGAGGTGCCGGGTAGTGTCACAAGGAATGCAAAGTTTGCAAAGATGCTGAGGGAGTACCTTGCTGATCGTACTAAAGTGCTCCTAGACTCTTCTGTGCCTTACAATTATTGGGTCTCCATGCTGGACACATGGCAGGAATTGGCTCTCTATGCCTTGGAAGTCTTGGCGTGCCCTGCCGCTAGCATTTTGTCAGAGCGTGTTTTTAGTGCCGCAGGTGGAATCATTACAGATAAACGCACACCCGCCTGTCAACTGAAAATGCTGACAGGCAGACTTTAATCAAGATGAACAAGGGTTGGATTGGGCCTGACTTCACCACACCACCACCAAATGATAGCGGAATTTAAATTTGGTGCCGGTAGATTCCCATGCGCCTCCGCACACCCACACATCGGTACAGACTTCATGTGTTTGGCTACTTGCTGTACTGCTCCTCCTTCTCCTCATCCGCCACCATCATATAATCAGTGTGACCGTGGTTCATGATGCCACAAAAGTATAATTTTTGGACATCATATTTATGATGATGATGCACCTAACCGTTGTAAAGTTAGGCATTAGTTTCATGTATACCCCACAGGGGTAAATGTTTTAGTCCATGCTTCCAGAATGGGCATTACAAGTACAGGAGACCCGCTCCTTTGTAATGGGAACAATTTTTAGAAGCTCTCCTCCATGTTTCATCCCAGGGGCGCCACCCAATTTTTGCCTTCCCTGACTAGGGAAATAGTACAGCAGACTCACTTGCTTCAAATGGGCACATTAGTTTATAAGGCTCTCATGCACGCCTCTATCCAGGGGCATTGAAGTGCTACCCAATTTTTGACTTCCCTGACTAGAGAAATAGTACAGCAGACTCACTTGCTTCAAATGGGCACATTACTTTGTAAGGCTCTCATGCATGCCTCTATCCAGGGGCATTGAAATGCTACCCAATTTTTGGGTTCCCTGACTAGGGAAATAGTACAGCAGACCCACTTGCTTACAATGGGCACATTTTTTGAAAAAGCCCTCATGCACGACTCTATCCAGGGGCATATTGGTTTCTCCAACTTATGGCTTCCCTGCGTAGGGCAATACTACAGCAGACCCACTTGCTTCCAATGGCCACATTTTTTAAAAAGGGCCTCATGCACGCCTCTATGCAGGGGCATCTTGGTGCCTCCAAACCTTTGGCTTCCCTGCCTAGGGCAATACTACAGCAGATACACTTGGTTACAATGGCCACATTTTTGAAAAAGGCCCTCATGCACGCCTCTATGCAGTGGCATGTTGGTGTCTCCAATTTCAGGCTTACCTGCCTAAGGCAATACTACAGCAGATACACTGGCTTACAATGGCCACATTTTTTAAAAAGGGCCTCATGCACGCCTCTATCCAGGGGAATATTGGTGTCTCCAAACCTTTGGCTTCCCTGCCTAGGGCAAAACTAAAAAAGGCACACTGGCTTACAATGGGCACATTTTTTGAAAAAGCCCTCATGCACGCCTCTATCCAGGGGCATATTGGTTTCTCCAATTGATGGCTTCCCTGCATAGGGCAATACTACAGCAGATACACTTGCTTCCAATGGCCACATTTTTTAAAAAGGGCCTCATGCACGCCTCTATGCAGTGGCATATTGGTGTCTCCAAACCTTTGGCTTCCCTGCCTAGGGCAAAACTAAAAAAGACACATTGGCTTACAATGGGCACATTTTTTTAAAAAGCCCTCATGCACGCCTCTATGCAGTGGCATCTTGGTGCCTCCAAACCTTTGGCTTCCCTGCCTAGGGCAATAGTAAAAAAGACACACTAGCTCACAATGGGCACATTTTTAAAAAAGGCCCTCATGCACGCCTCTATCCAGGGGCATATTGGTGTCTCCAAACCTTTGGCTTCCTTGCCTAGGGCAAAACTAAAAAAGACACACTGGCTTACAATGGGCACATTTTTGAAAAAGGCCCTCATGCACGGCTTTATCTAGGGGCATTGAAGTGCCTCCCAATTTTTGGCTTCCCTGCCCTAGGGCAATGCTACAAAACACATACTTCCTTATAATGGGCACTTTATTTAAAGAGGACTTCATTTACGTCTCTTCCCAGGAACATGGGAGTGCCAGACAATTTAAAAAAAAAAAATCTTTCATATAATCCAAAAAAGTAACATACACCAACTCTGTCTCACAAGTGGGTATGAGCCCTTAATATTTTTTCCATGAAAATCCGTTTTGGTTTCATTTTGTAACGTTTTCTTTACAGTCCGTAAAAGTGGCGTAATGGTCTGACAACATTGTTGACATCAGTGACCTTGGGGCCTGAAATGCTTCCAGGGGTCTTCCCCATGCTGTTCCCATATCATTTCAGCACTGTTCTGATACTTTTGTGACATTTTTAGGCTTTTTCCATGCTGCCGGGGGTTATGTCAGAAAAATACTCGGGTCTCCCATAGGATAACATTGGGCTCGGTGCTCGGGCCGAGTACACGAGTATCTTGGGATGCTCGGCCCGAGCTTTGAACACCCGAGAATTTTAGTCCTCGCTCATCACTAGTGAGGAGCTTTCTTTCTGACTATACTAGAATATCATTACATCTGCACTTAGATCTGTGCTTCTCTCCTTCTCATCTCCCTCCGAACCAGGACCCTACAGCCCTGAGGAGACCACGAGTAGTATTGTCAAATTAACATAGTAATACACATAGGCAAAATATCACACTATAAAATTAAAAATGTACATTTTTTACAGAAAATATTTAGTTAAAATATACATATCTGAAAACATAATAGTAATCTTCATTTATATGGCACCAACATATTCCGCAGCACTTCACAATTCAAAGTTCATGTTTAAACAACAATTTCCGGCAGCCTTGACGACCAGGGGGGTGCTGTCGGTAATTTTCGATGGCCCGTCTCAGTCCCTCCAGCCCTTAGGTGAGGTCCGGGGGTGGGGGAGGGGGGAGTGCTGTCGGAAACTCTCGGCGGACCATCTCAGTCCCAGCCAGGCCCGTATTTGGAGTTCCTGCCACCCTAGGCACTGTCAGCGGTGCAACATCGCGCCACACCCCTCTGCAGACAGGAGTAGCTAAAAGGAGCCTAGAGGCTACCATTATGGTTGGAGTAGTGGATGGTTGCTAGATGACTGCCACCATGTCACAACAAGGTTGTGACATCAGCAAGGAGGTGGCAGTCATGTTTTGGGTCGTAATCATGTGGAGAGAGCTAGTTTGCCCCTATAGGGTCCATGAAGGCGTGAAAAGGACCACGGCAAAGTATATATACTTTTAGACTGACCACTTTTTTTCTTCGTACAAAATCATCTCCATGCATGACAATGCACCATCTCTTAGTACAGAGCATAGCCCTGAGTAATTGGCTGCTATGGACATAAAAGTAGAGAAAACCATGGTGTGGCTACCAGTCTCCCCTGATCTCAGCCCGATTGAGAAACTTGGAAGTACCATTAAGCAAAAAAAATCTAAGATGCTGTAAGACATTAACCGTCAAACCAGCAGCTCTGGGAGTCAATTCTGACATCCTGCAAACAAATGCAATCAGAAAACATCCAAAACCTGACAAGTTCAATAAATACAAGAATTGTGAAGGTGATATCAAAGAAAGGTGATATACAATATGAGACATACTGGTAGGATGTTTACATTGTGAGCCCCAATGGGGACAGTGTTGATGATGTATGTAAAGTGCTGTGGAGTTCATAGTGTAATATAAATGTAAAAAAATATTTCTTCATATGTCGTCACAATACCGGAATCTGAGGATTTTCTATTTCGAGGTCAGGGGCTCTCTGACGCCGTGTTGCTGCCTGTCTTGCTGTCTTCCTCTTTTGACACTGCAGTGCGGTGGACAAGAGAGCATTAACTGGTTAATAGCAAGAAGTATGGTGTTACTAACTGAGCCATACACCCTCCCCATACCATGTCCAGCAGACATTGTAGGATTACTATATGGATTTTATTATTACGGCACGGACACACTGGCGTGAAACTCGGATAACTGTAATGTGTGATTTTATCGCAGTGCAGTCAGTTAATCAACGTCTGAAACACATTGGCGAGTGTCGGACGCTTTTTTCTCATCCAGATTGCTGCGACAGTCTGCGATTCATGTGCGAGACTCGCCAATGCAAGTCTATGAGTCCGACAAAATCATGGACCGCACACGGACCATCCGAGAGGCATCAGTTTTTTTCACTGATACATTATCATTCTTCAGCTGAGACAACTGTAAAATGCTCCTGTAAATGAGTCTACAGTAATAGCTGCTGAGAAACAAAACAGATTGCACATGGATGTGATCTAAGAAAACTGTCGGACACTCGCACAGCATTTGGATGTCCCAGTGGCCAGCTTCACAGACAGCCCGCCACAGCCACACACAGAGACACAGCCACACACAGAGACACAGCCACACACAGAGCCACAGCCACACACAGAGCCACAACCACACAAAAACAGCCAGCCACATAGACAGCCACACAGAGAGACACAGCCACATAGACAGCCACACACATAGCCACAGCCAGCCACACACAGAGCCACAGCAACATAGACAGCCATAGCCAGCCACACACAAGCACACACAGACACAGCCAGCCAAACACAGACACAGCCAGCTACACACACAATATCAGCCACACACACAATCAGCCACACACATACAGCCACACACATAGCTAGCCACACACAGCCAAAGCCAGCCAGCCAGCCAGCCACACATACAGCCACACACATACAGCCAGCCACATAGACAGCCACACACACAGCCAAAGCCAGCCACACACAAGCACACACAGACACAGCCAGCCAAACACAGACACAGCCAGCTACACACACAATATCAGCCACACACACAATCAGCCACACACATAGCTAGCCACACACAGCCAAAGCCAGCCAGCCATACATACAGCCACACAAATACAGCCAGCCACATAGACAGCCACACACACACAGCCAAAGCCAGCCACACACAAGCACACACAGACACAGCCAGCTACACACACAATATCAGCCACACACATAGCCACACACAGCCAAAGCCAGCCAGCCACACATACAGCCACGCACATACAGCCAGCCACATAGACAGCCACACACAGCAAAAGCCAGCCACACACAGGCGCAGCTACCCACACACACAGACACAGCCAGCCACACACATAGCGAGCAATATAGACAGCCATAGCCAGCCACACACAGACATACAGCCAACCACACAGCCAGCCACACACACACAGTCAGCCACACACAACCAAGCAGCCCCAGCCACACACACACAGCAGCCTGCCCAGGCTCCCCGCCACATACAGCAGCCTGCCCCGGTCCTCGCCCCCATACGTGCACACACACACACACCAGCCAGCCCAGGCCCCGCCACACATGCACAGCAGCCTACCAAGCCCCCTCACACACAGAAGCCTGCCACATCCTCCCCCCCACACAGCAGCCTGCCCCTGCCCCCCCCACACACATACAGCAGCCTGCCTCAGCCCCCCCCACACACATACAGCAGCCTGCCCCAGCCTCCCCACACACATACAGCAGCCTGCTCCAGCCCCCCCCACACACATAAAGCAGCCTGCCCCAGCCCCCCCCACACACACACAAAGCAGCCTGCTCCAGTTCCCCCCCACACACACACAAAGCAGCCTGCTCCAGTTCTCCCCCCCACACACACAAAGCAGCCAGCTCCAGCTCCCTCCCCATACGGTCACTTACTCACTGCTGCTGTGTGCCTGCAGTGATGACTGTGCTGGCCTGGGAGTGAATGGAGAGCGAGCTGCTGCCTCTGGAAGTAGCGCCATGTGGTGGGGTGTGTGTGCGGTGTCCTTGGGTACGGCGCACAGGAGCAGCACTGGTTTGCAGGCGCCGGAAATGGAGTTTCATGGGTGGGACACAATTCAGGAGAGGCAAGCGCGCTCTCTCCTATCTCCACGACTCCACCCTCAAAGAACTTGCTGCTGTAGCGATCACTTGTGCTTCGCAGCGCAGCTCACAGCAAGCCCAGACTGGCGGGCAGTAACGGCCAGTGGCGGCCAGAGGAGCAATTAAATGTAATGGCCAGTGGCCAGAGGAGCGGGCGCAGCAGCCTAAAGTACCGTGGACCATAGGGAAAAGGTGGGCGGCCCTGAACTGTTGATAATCCACCGGCCTGGGGGGCAAATGCCTCCCTGCAAGCCGGCCCAGTCCGCCCCTGCGCATCGGGTATTCTAGAACATGTATGTAGTTGACATGCTGTGACTGACAGAACTTGTTCAGTCAACGTGAGTGAACTACATATATATATATATATATATATATATATATATAGCAGCGCTATTGTATATGGTGGTACATTACAGCACATGTATAGCAGCGCTGTGGTTTATGGCGGTGCATTACAGTACATGTATAGCAGCGCAATGGTATATGGCAGTACATTACAACACATGTATAGCAGCACTATAGTATTTGGCGGTACATTACAGTACATGTATAGCAGCACTATAGTATATGGCAGTACTTTACAGCACATGTATAGCAGCACTACAGTATATGGCAGTACATGTATAGCAGCGCTATGGTATATGGTGGTACATTACAGTACATGTATAGCAGCACTATAGTATATGGCAGTACATTACAGCACATGTATAGCAGCACTATAGTATTTGGCAGTACATTACAGTACATGTATAGCAGCACTATAGTATATGGCAGTACATTACAGCACATGTATAGCAGCACTATAGTATATGGCAGTACATTACAGCACATGTATAGCAGCACTATAGTATTTGGCGGTACATGTATAGCATCTCTATGGTATATGGTGGTACATTACAGTACATGTATAGCAACGCTATAGTATATGGAAGTACATTACAGTACATGTATAGCAGCACTATAGTATATGGCCGTTCATGTATAGCAGCGCTATGGTATATGGCAGTACATTTCAGTACATGTTTAGCAACGCTATAGTATATGGTGGTACATTATAGTACATGTATAGCAGCACTATGGTATATGGCGGTACATTACAGCACATGTATAGCAGCACTATAATATATGGCGGTACATTACAGTACATGTATAGCAACACAATGGTATATGGCAATACTCCGCTCCCCGCGGCCCCCTGCTCCTCCACAGTAAAAGTAAAAAAAATCCTCAGTGAGGATACTCACCTGTCCGCCGGCTCGCTCCACCTCCGTCTTCTAGGTCCTACAGGTCTTTAGGACTTGTCGTTGCCTGGGAAACCGATCACATGACCGCTAACTGCCGGGGGGGGGGCAGGATGGAGAAGGGGGGCAGGATGGTGATGGGGGAGGGGGGGCAGGATTGTGTCAGGGGGCAGGATGGAGCTAGTGGGGCAGGATGGAAGCGGGGGAGCAAGAACAGCAGGGGACAGGATGGAGGGAGCGGGGCAGGATGGAGCCGGAGGAGCAGGATGAGGCCGGAGGAGCAGGATGGGGCTGGAGGAGTAGGATGGTGGCGGGGAGGGGCAGGATGGTGGTGGGGGGGGCAGGATGGAGCCGAGGGGGGGGGGCAGGATGGAGCCAGGGGGGCAGGATGAAGGCAGGTGGGTAGGATGGAGCCGGGGGGCGGGGCAGGATGGAGCGAGCGGGGCAGGATGGAGGCAGAGGGGGGCAGGATGGAGGTGGAGGGGGGAGCAGGATGGAGTCAGCGGGGGGAGCAGGATGGAGTCAGCGGGGGGGCAGGATGGTGGTGGGGGGCAGGATGGTGGCGGCGGGGGGAAAGGACAGGATGGATGCGAGGATACTCA
The DNA here is from genome assembly GCA_033576535.1 of Allobates femoralis. NCBI lineage: Eukaryota > Metazoa > Chordata > Amphibia > Anura > Aromobatidae > Allobates > Allobates femoralis. The sequence goes on along the minus strand of JARQOC010000002.1, from coordinate 290,125,198 downwards.
CACGTCCACCGGCTCGCTCCACCTCCATCTTGTAGCTCCCATGGCAGGACCTGTCGTTGCCTGGGAAACTGATCAGCTGATCGGTTTCCCAGGCAGCGACAGGTCCTCAATCCTTGTAGGGGCTAGAAGACGGAGGTGGACGGGTGAGTATCCTCACTGAGGATTTTTTTATTTTTAAAACCAAATTGTAAAGACCGGGCACTACTGGGATTTTGTGTTGGGAGTTTCCCTGTGTATCAGTCGTCTTAGATGAGGCAGCTATGCACCTGGGTGTGCTCACTCAAGTGTATGTTAAATAAAACAGTCCAGAAAAAAGAGGGCACTCACCCATTTGGTGCTTCTTAGGAATTTATTCCCTTTTCAGGGTTCCGTTTAAGATTCCATAAAGTACAATGGAGGGAGGGGGGGATGTGTACGGATGCTGGACAATGTCCCTTTTCGTGCCCTGAATGGCACGAAATCGGACCAGCAGAAGTGCCATTCAAGGCATGAAATGGGCTGTTGTCCGGCATCCCTCCACGTCCCCCCTCGCTCCATTGTACTTTATGGAATCCAGAACGGAACCCTGAAAAGGGAATAAATTCCTAAGAAGCACCAAATGGGTGAGTGCCCTCTTTTTTCTGGACTGTTTTTTTTTATTTGTAATATCACTGTGGAGGAGCGGGGGGACCGCGGGGAGCTGGGGGGCAGGAGGAGTGGAAGAGCGGGGGGGGCAGGAGGAGCGGGGGGGCCACGGGGGGGGGGGAGCCCTGCTCATAAGAGCTTACAATCTAACAATGAGTTGGGGGTGACACAAACTACATGTGCTTATTTACAATGATGGTCAACTTGAGGAGATAGGGAACAGTTAGGAGCAGCATAAGTGGCCACCAACCATTAGTAGTGGTCCACTTGAGACTGGTGGAGTGGATAGGCTATGTCTAGAAGACTTTGACTAGGGATCATGATAGGCCGCCCTAAAAAGGTTTGTTTTTAGGGATCGCCTGAAACTATCTAAATTGTGAATACACCTAATTTCTTGGGGTAGAGCATTCCATAGAATTTGTGCAGCTCGGGAGAAGTCTTGGAGCTGGGAGTGGGAGGTTCGGACTAATGCAGAAGTGAGTCTAAATTCACTTCCAGAGCGAAGAGAACAGGTGGGTTGATAGACAGAGATGAGGGAGGAGATGTGGGAGGTGATGCACTGTAAAGGGCTTTGTGGGTGAGAACAAGCAGTTTGAATTGGATCCTATAGTGTATAGGCAGCCAGTGCAATGACTGGCATAGAGCAGAAGCATCCGAGTGATGGTTAGCTAGATAGGTGATCCTGGCTGCTGCATTAAGAATGGACTGGAGAGAGGAGAGTCTAGTGCAGTGAAGGCCATTTAAAAGAGAATTACAATAGTCAAGGTGAGAGTGAATCAGGGCCACAATGAGGGTTTTTGTGGTTTCCAAGGTGAGAATGGGGCAAATTCTAGAGATGTTCTTCAGGATCAAGTGGCAAGAGTGGGCGAGAGATTGTATATATGGGGTAACGGAAAGATCAGAGTCAAATATAACACCCAGACTGGGAGCCTGCTGACTAGGCGTTATCGTGGTGCCGCACACCGAGAGAGAGATGTCATATTTAGGGAGGTTAGTGGAGGACGGGAGCAGAAGAAGTTCAGTTTTGGAAAGGTTAAGTTTTAGATTGAGAGCAAACATGATATTGAAAATTGCGGTTAGACAGTCATTGGTGCTCTTTATTAGAGCGGGAGTAAGGTCAGGGAAAGAAGTGTAAAGTTGTGAGTCATCAGCATAAAGATGGTACTGAAAGCCAAATATGTTGATAGTCTATCCAATCAGGGCCATGTAGAGAGATAAGAGAAGAGGTCCAAGGACTGAACCCTGAGGGACCCCAATAGTGAGAGGAAGAGGGGAGAAAGTGGAGCCAGCAATTGATACACTGAAAAAATGGTCAGAAAAATTGGTAGAGAACCAGGAGAGAGCCGTGTCCTTGATGCCGATGGAGTGCAGCATGGAGAGTAGGAGATGGTGGTCAACAGTGTCAAAGGCTGCAGAGAGATCAAGAAGAATAAGCAGATAGTGGTCACCATTACATTTCGCTGTCAGAAGGTCATTGGTCACTTTGGTGAGAGCAGTTTCTGTAGAATGTAGGGGGCGGAAAACCAGACTGTAATGGGTCTAGAAGAGAGTGAGTGGAAAGGTGATGAGTGAGGATGGAGTAGACCAGGCGTTCCAGGAGTTTAGAGATGAAAGGGAGATTGGAGACTGGTCTGTAGTTGTTTGGGCAGGATGGGTCGAGAGACGTTTTCTTTAATAATGGAGTAATGATAGAGGGTTTGAAGGAGGAGGGGAAGATGCCAGAAGAGAGGGAGAAATTTAAGATTTTGGTTAGGTGAGTGGTGAACACCAGAGAGAGAGACTGGAGTAGGTGTAAGGGGATGGGGTCAGCAGTGCATGTGGTGGGACGAGAGGATGAGAGGAGCCTGGAGACTTCTTCTTCTGTGACTTGGTCAAATGTGGAGAGTGAGCCGGAGGAAATGTGGGGAGAGGTAGGGGTAACAGCAATTTGAGGTTGGGAGTTGATTTCCTGATGGATGTTTTCTATTTTCTCTGTGAAGTAGGAAGCCAGATCATCAGCACAGAGGTCAGTGATAGGGGCCTGCACTTTAGGAATGAGGAGAGAATGAAAGGTGTCAAAGAGTTTTTTTTGGGTTGCTAGATAGTGATGAGATCAGGATGGTGAAGTAGGTTTGTTTGGCAAGGTGAAAGGCAGCGTTGTAAGTTCTCAACATACATTTATAGTGAATGAAGTTTTCTGGTGTGCGGGTTTTCCTCCATAGACACTCAGCACTCCTAGAGCATCGCTGGAGGAATCGAGTTTGCGATGTGAGCCAGGGCTGTTTCACTTTTTGTTTGGAGGTTCGGAAGGTGAGGGGCGCTACTTTGTCCAGGGAGCTTCTGAGAGAGTAATTTAAGTGATTGACTTCCAGATTGGGACAGGAGAATGAGGACATTGGGGACAGTGATGAGTGTAGAAAGTCTGTGCGTGCATGAGGGTTAATGGCCTGTAGATTTCTGAATGTGTGATAAGTCGGACTGTGCTGGGGTGGGCGAGGGTTTGTGAGTGTGAAGGAGAGAATGTTGTGGTCAGAGAGGGGAAGAGGTGAATTATCTAAGGAGGAGGTTAAGCAGAGCCAGAGAAAGATCTGGTCAAGGGTGCATTCTTGTGTATCTCAGAGGTTGAGAGCTGTGAGAGGCCAAAAGATGTGGTTAGAGATAGGAGTTGGGGAGAGGGGGTGTGGCCTGTGTGTCATGTAGACGCAGCAACTTGGTGCTCCTGATTCTAAATAGAAGCGACAGGGCTTTCAGCCCTTTTTAAGGCTTGTTTCCCTATTAAAGCGTCAAGATGGAGTTGGGGAGTACCTGAGGATCATTTTGACCCCTCTTGGGGTATCATCAGGCATGGGTTTATCTGGTTTTAGATCAGAGGTCTGAGATCATGAGGTAACTCTGGGAGGCCAAGGCTTAGTTGCCATAGCAACCTGAATCTCTTCCCATACTTATTCCTCAAGGATGCACTTTTTCAGATTTTCTTTTTTCATACTTAATCAGGATATGATTGATTGAAAACAAGTCTCATACACTTTATAATATTGGGTGATCTTTGTTCTTGTTTCTCTGGACTTATACTTTTTTTTCCTGACTGGACTTTGTCTTATAGTGGCGCTATATGCCCTCATTATTTCTTCAAACTAACTGTCTCTATGATAACTATTGTGGAAAAAAGTCGCCCAGTGAGTCTATTTTGATGAAGAGGAATCCGCCGCTTCTCAATTTAGATTCATATTAACGGCATTTTCCGGTGTGGGGACTACTTTTCCACCGCTGTGTACATTAAGAGTGTGGGGGCGGAGTGATCTACTAGTCCTGAGTGTAGTTCCAGCTGGCGTGGCATTGAGCGCTGAGCTCTGCTGTGCGCTATCAATCACAGCTGCTGTTGTGACAGCAGGGAATGCCCACAGCTTCTGGTGAGGAAAAAGGCTGTGACTGCTTGGCGGCGGGGACGGAGCTACAGTTGTGGCCAAAAGTATTGACACCCCTGCAATTCTGTCAGATAATACTCAGTTTCTTCCTGAAAATGATTGCGATCACAAATTCTTTGGTATTATTATCTTTATTTAATTTGTCGTCAATGAAAAAACACAAAAAGAATTGTCCTAAAGCCAAATTGGATCTAATTCCACACCAAACATAAAAAAGGGAGTGGACAAAAGTATTGGCACTGTTAGAAAAATCATGTGATGCCTCTCTAATTTGTGTAATTAACAGCACCTGTAACTTACCTGTGGCACCTAACAGGTGTTGGCAATAACTAAATCACACTTGCAGCCAGTTGACATGGATTAAAGTTGACTCAACCTCTGTCCTGTGTCCTTGTGTGTACCACATTGAGCATGGAGAAAAGAAAGAATATCAAAGAACTGTCTGAGGACTTGAGAAACCAAATTGTGAGGAAGCATGAGCAATCTCAAGGCTACAAGTCCATCTCCAAAGACCTAAATGTTCCTGTGTCTGCCGTGCGCAGTGTCATGAAGAAGTTTAAAGCCCATGACACTGTGGCTAACCTCCCTAGATGTGGACGGAAAAGAAAAATTGACGAGAGATTTCAACACAAGATTGTGCGGATGGTGGATAGAGAACCTCGACTATCATCCAAACCAGTTCAAGCTGCCCTGCAGTCTGAGGGTACAATGGTGTCAACCTGTGCTATCCATCAGCGTCTGAATGAAAAGGGACTGTATGGTAGGATACCCAGGAAGACCCCACTTCTTACCCCGAGAAATAAAAAAGCCAGGCTGGAATCTGCCAAAACTTACCTGAGAAAGGCTAAAATGTTTTGGAAGAATGTTCTCTGGTCAGATGACACAAAAGTAGAGCTTTTTGGGCAAAGGTATCAACATAGAGTTTACAGGAGAAAAAAAGAGGCATTCAAAGAAGAGAACACGGTCCCCACAGTCAAACATGGCGGAGGTTCCCTGATGTTTTGGGGTACTTTGCTGCCTCTGGCACTGGACTGCTTGACCGTGTGCATGGCATTATGAAGTCTGAACACTACCAACAAATTTTGCAGCATAATGTAGGGCCCAGTGTGAGAAAGCTGGGTCTCCCTCAGAGGTCATGGGTCTTCCAGCAGGACAATGACCGAAAACGCACTTCAAAAAGCACTAGAAAATGATTTGAGAGAAAGCACTGGAGACTTCTAAGGTGGCCAGCAATGAGTCCAGACCTGAATCCCATCGAACACCTGTGGAGAGATGTAAAAATGGCAGTTTGGAAAACGCAACCTTCAAACATCAGGGACCTGGAGCAGTTTGCCAAAGAAGAATGGTCTAAAATTCCAGCAGAGCATTGTAAGAAACTCATTGATGGTTACCGGAAGCGGTTGACCGCAGTTATTTTGGCTAAAGGTTGTGCAACCAAGTATTAGGCTGAGGGTGGCAATACTTTTGTCCGGCCCCTTTTTGGAGTTTTGTCTGAAATGATGAATGTTTTGCTTTTTGCTTCATTCTCTTTTGTGTTTTTTCATTGAAGACAAATTAAATGAAGATAATAATACCAAAGAATTTGTGATTACAATCATTTTCAGGAAGAAACGAAGTATTACCTGACAGAATTGCAGGGGTGTCAATACTTTTGGCCACAATTGTATGTTACTCAGCGGGCACCGGGTGCATGGATCCGCACCGCCCACTAGCTGCGAGGCACTAATAGTTGGAGCTTTTTCAGAGCTTTCATATATCCTACGCTGGACATCTAACAGCGGCTTGCCGGTTCTGTCTTCGCGGTGTTTACAGCTGTGTCTGTTGTCTCCTGCTCTCTGCCGATGGTGGGGAGAATGGGCGGAGGAGCCTGCCATGTACCCAAGCATCGCGGATCATCGTAGGATCACTGCAGAAGGGGGATCATAATTCAAGTGAAGTCGGTGGACTTCCAGTGCACCCGAGCCTCGCAGATTCTGGATTCTTCTTTATTGTGTAAAGGAGTTACCATGGCAACACCACGGGAGGCAAGGGTGTGAGGGAGCGGTGGGCATATATAAGCAGGTTCTTACGGAAGTCTCTCTTAAGGGTATTCTCTGGTATAGTTCTTAGTATTAATTGTTATGGAGTTACCATGGCAATGCCAGGGGAGATAAACATGTGAAGGAGCAGTAGGCATATATAAACAGTTTCTTGGGGAAGTCTCTTTTAGGGGTGTACTCTGGTACAGTTCTTAGTACTGATTGTGTAGGTGAATTGCTGTACCTTCCTTGCTCTCCCTCTTAGGTGTACCACTACTTACAGTACAATAAAATACAGTGAGAGCAGGAGGAGGAGTGGAAAATTATACACTGTAATTGAGGGTGGATGTCCAGACAATCCTGGGACTGTGTTAAGTGAATTGTCTTTACATATTTTTCAAGAATTTTGTCATAGCTCATATCTACTCTAGGTCATCTCTTATATTGTTGGTTCATATTACATATTCAGTGCTCATAAATAAGGGCATCTGAAACAATCAGCCAACCTTAGTATCTCTATCTTTATATATTTGTAAATAAAAACAGCTGGCCACTATAGCGGTGCATAGGAAGTAGTAAGTGAGTGGAGTGCTGCATTCATAAATAAATGGGATTTACCGTAACTATAATTCAATTTATATTTAAAGTGAAATCTTTTGATCATACTAGTGGTTTTGGTTGCACTATTCTTTGGAGTGTTGGATTGCCGCATTGATACAGTGTTTGTTTGATATTCCTGTATATGCAATTTAATGTTTGCTTTATATAAGCTCTTATTATGCAAGTAAGTTAGGAATATTCAAGTGATAGCTGGTAATTAGGCTTTTTAGGTTGAGTAATTCTTGAATTGGTATCAGCACAAAATAGATTTTAGTAGTTTCCTTCAAGCAAAGTACCTTCTTAATTCTAATCCAGGTCATTACGATATAATTATTGCCTACGGAAATTTTTCCATTTTGCATAAATTAAATAAGGTGTTTTCCTGTGTTACCATGTTTAGTGGGATCTTAAATTCATTGGTGTGAACCACTTTTCACTTATACTACTGGCAGAGAGCATTGGGGTATAAGGGTGATTCTGTGAGATTTACAATATGAGCATTATTCATTTGAAAGGATTGAAAGCTATGAAGAAAGCATCCAAACTAAAAGATGACGGCAAAGTTTATGTCAGTCAATGTTAACGGGCTAAATTCTCCACAAAACAGATATCTCTTATGGAGAGATATCCAAAAGTTTAAAGCAGAAATTATTGGATTGCAAGAGACAAAATTCACCCAAGAAAAAATGCCAAAATTTGATCTTAAATTATACCCAACAGTTATTCTCGCCTCAAAATAAAAATTATGAGTGATCCGGAAGGCAGATATTTAATAGTCATCTGCAAATTGAACAATGTACTGTATATATTTGCCAATATTTACGCCCCTAATAAAGGTCAAATAACATTTTTAAAAGATGTATTATCCCTAATTAGGCCACAACAAAAGGGCTTCCTTTTGATATTTGGGGACTTTAAAGCCATCCCCAATCCTTTACTTGATTCGTCTAACGAGAAGAACCTTTAATGTCACCCTTGATCCGTGGTTAAACCGTAAAGAATTATAGGACATTTTTAGATGTTTGAATACAACTTCTGTTGAATTTTCCCACTATTCAGATTCCCATAGATCTTTTTCTAGAATCCATTTGGTCTTATCAGACATTAATACACTACAAAAGATTAAAGAAATAGCTATCCATCTCAGGATTTGGTCACATTACTCTCCTATTATTTTTTATATAATTAACAACCATCACCCAAATAGAACATGGAGCGCAATCTCCTTTTTATTTTCTCACCCGGTTCATAGCCAAAAAATTAAAGAAGATTTACAAAACTAATTTAAATGTAATTATTTGGATGATATGTCTGTGACAACTCTATGGCAGACCCATAAGGCAGTCATGAGAGGTACTATGATTCAACTTAACACTAGAATTAACAAAAATAAATAAAGGATAATCAAAGACACATCAACAAAAATCAGAGTTCTAGAAAATAAACAGGCAATTAAAGGGAACCTGTCACCCAAAATCAGGTTCCTAACCTCTTAATACCTGTCCCTGCAGCCTTACAGTACTATCTAAACCATCCCTGTCTGAACTTTTATAGTAATACTAGATAGTGGCCCGATTCTAACGCATCGGGTATTCTAGAATATGTATTTAGTTGACATACTGTGACTACCAGAACATGTTCAGTTAACGTGAGTGAACTACATATATATATAGCAGCACTATCATATATGGTGGTACATTACAGCACTTGTATAGCAGCACTATAGTATATGGCGGTACATTACAATACATGTATAGCAGCAATATACAGTTGTAAAAGGTGGTACATTACAGCACATGTATAGCAGCACTATAGTGTATGGCGGTACATTACAGTACATGTATAGCAGCACTATAGTATTTGGCGGTACATTACAGTACATTTATAGCAGCGCTATGGTATATGGTGGTACATTACTACTAGTGATGGGCGAATCCTAAATTACTCGGAATCGCTTGACTCTAGCGAGTCCGAGCCCAGGACTCGCTACTCGTTGTGAGTCTAACGAGTCCAATGTTAATGAATGGGGAAGCGAGTAATAGCGAGTAGTGTGAGATTTACAAATCGCAGATGTGTCTCGGAAGCTTCAGCCTGAAGCAATCCTAGTTTTGTCATTTATTTGCATTGCTCGTTTACTTTGTAAGTAATCGCTGACTCGCACAGATAAGATCCTGTCTTCTCTGTGTTCTGGCTGCCCCAGCTCCAGGGTCCTAGAGCCTGCCTGCTGCCTGATGTAGCAGTGCTGAGATTGTTCTCAGTCTGCTCATTCCCTGTGTACAGACATGAATGTCTGTGCACAGAGATGATGTAGCAGAGCTGAGATTGTTCTCAGTCTGCTCATTCCCTGTGCATAGAGATCTATATATATGCACAGGGGATGTAGCAGAGAGGACATCGCGTTTTGGATTGCGTCGGACGGAAGAGGATTTTTTTAATTAAAGATGGAGTCCCTAATGGCTTTTTTTTTTATTTCTAATAAAAAATTTTCTTTGTGTTGTGTTTTTTTAAAACAATTTAATAGAAATTCATGGCGGTCATGTCTAATATTGGCATGACCGCCATAAATTTCGGGCTTAGGGCCAGCTGATAATACAAAGCTGGCCCTAACCCCTTTATTACCCAGCGTGCCACCGCTACCAGGGCCGCTGAAAGAGCGGGGTTCAGCGCCAGAGGATGGCGCTTCAATGAACGCGCCATCTTCTGGGGCGGCTGCGGGCTGCAATTTGCAGCGGGGGGTGCCCAGAAAGCTTGGGCATCCCTGCGCTGCGGATTCCAGCCCCCAGCTGCTTAGCTGTACCTGGCTAGACATAGAAATTGCGCGGAGCCCCACGCATTTTTTTAAAATTATTTCATGAAATTCTGAGATTCTGACTCTGAGACTCTGACTCTGAAATTCATGAAATAATTTTAAAAAAATGCGTGGGGCTCCGCGCAATTTCTATGTCTAGCCAGGTACAGCTAAGCAGCTGGGGGCTGGAATCCGCAGCGCAGGGATGCCCAAGCTTTCTGGGCACCCCCCACTGCAAATTGCAGCCCGCAGCCGCCCCAGAAGATGGCGCGTTCATTGAAGCGCCATCCTCTGGCGCTGAACCCCGCTCTTCCAGCGGCCCTGGTGGCGGTAGCACGCTGGGTAATAAAGGGGTTAATACCAGCTTTGTTATACAAGCTGGTATTAAGCCCGAGATTCTTAATGTCAGGCCACATTTGACCCAGCCACTAAGAATCTCCAATAAAGGGTTAAAAAAAACACAGAGAAAAATTTTTATTTGAAATAAAAAAAAAGCCATTAGGGACTCCATCTTTAATTTAAAAAATTCTCTTCCGTCCGACGTAGTCCAAAACGCGATGTCCTCTCTGCTCATCCCTGTGAATAAATAGATGTCTATGCACAGGGAATGAGCAGACTGAGAACAATCTCAGCACTGCTACATCATGTCTGTGAGCAGGCGGGCTCTAGGACCCTGGAGCTGCACAGAGAAGACAGCTGGACTCGGCTCGCAAAGAAACAGCAGTTACTTTGCGAGTTTCCCTGCTATCACTGGCACAGTAGCCAGTGATTACTCGCACGAGTCTAATGCAAACAATGGCAATCCTAGTTTTGTCAGCGTTTCTGACAAAACTAGGATTGATATTGATTTGCATTGGACTCGTGCGAGTAATCACTGGGAAACTCGCAGAGTACCGAGTCCTGCGAGTCCCTTACTACTCGCCGAGTAACGAGTCCTAGCGAGTAGATTCGCCCATCCCTAATTACTACACTTGTATAGCAGCGCTATAGTATATGGTGGTACACTACAGCACATGTATAGCAGCACTATAGTATATGGCGGTACATTACAGTACATTCATAGCAATAATATAGTATATGGTGGTACATTACAGCACATGTATAGCAGCACTATAGTATATGGCTGTACATTACAGTACATGTATAGCAGCACTATAGTATTTGGCGGTACATTATAGTACATGTATAGCAGCACTATTGTATATGGTGGTACATTACAGCACTTGTATAGCAGCACTATAGTATATGGCGGTACATTACAATACATGTATAGCAGCAATATACAGTAGTATAAGGTGGCACATTACAGCACATGTATAGCAGCACTATAGTGTATGGCGGTACATTATAGTACATGTATAGCAGCACTATAGTATTTTGCGGTACATTATAGTACATGTATAGCAGCACTATGGTATATGGTGGTACATTACAGCACATGTATAGCAGCATTATAGTATATGGCGGTACATTACAGTACATGTATAGCAGAGCTATGGTATATGGTGGTACATTACTGCACTTGTATAGCAGCGCTATAGTATATGGTGGTACATTACAGCACATGTATAGCAGCACTATAGTATATGGCGGTACATTACAGTACATTCATAGCAGCAATATAGTATATGGTGGTACATTACAGCACATGTATAGCAGCACTATAGTATATGGCTGTACATTACAGTACATGTATAGCAGCACTATAGTATATGGCGGTACATTATAGTACATGTATAGCAGCACAATAGTATATGGCGGTACATTATAGTACATGTATAGCAGCACTATAGTATATGGCGGTACATTATAGTACATTTATAACATCACTATAGTATATGCGCGGTTCATTTTAGTACATGTATAGCAGCACTATAGTATATGGTGGCACATTACAGTACATGTATATCAGCGCTATGGTATATGGTGGTACATTACAGCACATGTATAGCAGCACTATAGTATATGGTGGTACATTACAGCACATGTATAGCAGCACTATAGTATATGGCGGTACATTACAGTATATGTATAGCAGAAATATAGTACATGGTGGTACATTACAGCACATGTATAGCAGCACTATAGGATATGGCGGTACATTATAGTACATGTATAGCAGCACTATAGTATATGGCGGTAAATTACAGTACATATATAGCAGCGCTATGGTATATGATGGTACATTACTGCACTTGTATAGCAACGCTATAGTATATGGTGGTACATTACAGCACTTGTATAGCAGCACTATAGTATATGGCGGTACATTACAGTACATTCATAGCAGCAATATAGTATACGGTGGTACATTACAGCACATGTATAGCAGCACTATAGTATATGGCTGTACATTACAGTACATGTATAGCAGCTCTATAGTATATGGTGGTACATTACAGCACATGTATAGCCGCACTATAGTATATGGCGGTACATTATAGTACATGTATAGCAGCAATATAGTACATGGTGGTACATTACAGCACATGTATAGCAGCACTATAGTACATGGTGGTACATTACAGCACATGTATAGCAGCACTATAGTATATGGCAGTACATTACAGCACATGTATAGCAGCACTATAGTATATGGCGGTACATTACAGTACATGTATAGCAGCACTATGGTCTATGGTGGTACATTACTGCACTTGTATAGCAGCGCTATAGTATATGATGGTACATTACAGCACTTGTATAGCAGCACTATAGTATATGGCGGTACATTACAGTACATTCATAGCAGCAATACAGTATACTAGTAAAAAGGCCCGATGCAATTGCATCGGGAGCGCTGTGAAATGAATTGTGTGTATACAGGCGGGTCAGTGGGTATGAGAGTATAGAGGTGGGTCAGTGGGTAGCAGAGTATCGAGGCGGCTCTGTGGGTAGGAGAGTTTAGAGGCGGCTTTGTGGGTAGCAGAGTATAGAGGCGGCTCTGTGGGTAGCAGAGTATAGAGGCGGCTCTTTGGGTAGCAGAGTATAGAGGCGGCTCTGTGGGTAGCAGAGTATAGAGGCAGCTCTGTGGGTAGCAGAGTATAGAGGCGGCTCTGTGGGTAGCAGAGTATAGAGGCGGCTCTGTGGGTAGCAGAGTATAGAGGCGGCTCTGTGGGTAGCAGAGTATAGGGGCGGCTCTGTGGGTAGCAGAGTATAGAGGCGGCTGTGTGGGTAGCAGAGTATCGAGGCGGCTGTGTGGGTAGCAGAGTATCGAGGCAGCTGTGTGGGTAGCAGAGTATAGAGGTGGCTGTGTGTGTAGCAGAGTATAGAGGCGGCTGTGTGGGTAGCAGAGTTAGAGGCAGCTCTGTGGTGGAGGGGTGAGGAGAGATGCGGGTCAGTGGTGAAGGGGTGAGGAGAGATGTGGCTCAGTGGTGGAGGGGTGAGGAGAGATGCGGCTTAGTGGTGGAGGGCTGAGGAGAGATGCGGGTCTGTGGTGGAGAGGTGAGGAGATAAGCGGCTGAGTGGTAGAGGGGTGAGGAGAGAAGCATGTGCGTGGTGGAGAGGTGAGGAGAGAAGCGGCTGTGTGGTGGAGGGGTGAGGAGAGATGCGGCTGTGTGGTGGAGGGGTGAGGAGAGATGCGGCTGTGTGGTGGAGGGGTGAGGAGAGATGCGGCTGCGTGGTGGAGGGGTGAGGAGAGATGCGGCTTAGTGGTGGAGGGGTGAGGAGAGATGCGGGTCTGTGGTGGAGGGGTGAGGAGAGAAGCGGCTCAGTGGTGGAGAGGTGAGGAGAGAAGTGGCTGTGTGGTGGAGGGGTGAGGAGAGATGCGGCTGTGTGGTGGAGGGGTGAGGAGAGATGCGGGTGCGTGGTGGAGGGGTGAGGAGAGATGCAGGTCAGTGGTGGAGGGGTGAGGAGAGATGTGGGTCTGTTGTGGAAGGGTGAGGAGAGATGCGGGTCTGTGGTGGAGTGGTGAGGAGAGATGCGGGTCTGTGCTGGAGGGGCATGTGATTGTTCCAGGACGCGGAGTCATGGGCAATGGGATGGGCGTCCTGTGTTTACAACACAGCGGCAAATCCGCTTGCAGGGGCGGGGGCGGGCAATGGGAGTGAGCGGGGCATGTGAGGCTTTGCAGCCTGAGAAGCCCTGCTGACTCACATTGGCTGGGGCCGGGTACAGGACGACGTCATTGTGTCCCTGCAGCCGCCCACAGGCCCTACAATGCAAGTCGAGCAGCACCGAGGCCCCAGCGGTGAGAGAGGGGTAAGGTGGGGAATGCACCGGCGGCATGCGTGCACCATCGACCTGGCAGCGGGGCAGACGTTTGGCAGGATGGGGGCGATGAGAGCTAGTGCGGCTGCGGGTGGCGATGACGCTATGCGTCATCGCTGGGAGTGGCACAAAGGATTTTGGGATTCGGCTACAACGGGCGAATCCCAAACTTGCGATGATATAAGTAGATATTATATAGATACATTATAGAGTATACAGAGATTACACAGTATACAGACACTTTGTATACAGACATTACACAGTATACAGAGAGTTTGTATATACACATTACCCAAAGTATACAGACATTCCACAGAGTAGAGACAGTATACAGACATTACACACAGTATACACACATTAAACACAGTATACACACATTACACACAGTGTATAGATACATGACACATTGTATAGACACACAGTATGCAGAGATGACACACATGATACAGACATTACAGAGAGTATACAGACATTACACACAGTATAGAGACATTAGAGAGAGTACAGAGACATTACAGACAGTATAGACACATTACACACAGTATAGACACATTACAGACAGTATAGACACATGACACACAGTATAGACACATGACACACAGTATAGAGACATGACACACAGTATAGAGACATGACACACAGTATAGAGACATGACACACTGTATAGACACATGACACACAGTATAGAGACATCAGAGACAGTATAGACACATTACATACAGTATAGACACATTACAGACAGTATACAGACAGTATACAGACATTACAGACAGTATACAGACATTACACACAGTATAGACACATTAGAGACAGTATACACACATTACAGACAGTATACACACATTACAGACAGTATACACACAGTATAGACACATTACACAGAGTATAGAGACATTAGAGAGAGTATAGACACATTAGAGAGAGTATAGACACATTAGAGACAGTATAGACACATTACACACAGTATAGACACATTACACACAGTATACAGACATTAGAGAGAGTATACAGAAATTACAGAGAGTAGACACATTACAGACAGTATAGGCACATTACAGACAGTATAGACACATTACAGACAGTATAGACACATTACACACAGTATAGAGATATGACACACAGTATAGACACATGACACACAGTATAGAGACATGACACACAGTATAGAGAGATGACAGACAGTATAGAGACATGACACACAGTATAGACACATGACACACAGTATAGAGACATCAGAGACAGTATAGACACATTACAGACCGTATACACACATTACAGACAGTATACACACAGTATAGACACATTACAGAGAGTATAGAGACATTACAGAGAGTATAGACACATGAGACAGAATATAGACAGATTAGACATAGTATAGACACATTACAGAGGGTATAGAGAGATTACAGACAGTATAGAGAGATGAGACAGAGTATAGACAGATTACACACAGTATAGAGACACACATTAGTCACACATTGAATACATACATTGGTGGAGACAGTGAGGGTATGTGGGGATAGGTGCTGGAGGGGCCGTGACGTCATCCATGGCGAGCGCGGCTGTGGACGGGCTGGGGTGGCACTGTGTGCTCGGTAGTCCAAGCTGTGTGGTAATAGCGGTGCTGGAGGGGCCGTGACGTCATCCAGGGCGAGTGCGGCTGTGGGCGGGCTGGGGTGGCACTGTGTGCTCTGAGCTGGCGAGCTGGGCGGTAATAGCGGGGGAGCGGGAGGATCTGGCGGGGGGAGCGGGTCAGCGGCGGGCAGTGGTTGGGGTGTGTGGTGGCAGCATGTTGGCGCTTCCGGCCAGTGTCGGCGGCTCGCGATGGCGCTTGCGCGTGATATCGGCACAGTGGCCGGAAGCTCCAAACTGGCGATTATGTATAGAGATGGTGGTACATTACAGCACATGTATAGCAGCACTATAGTATATGGCGGTACATTACAGTACATGTATAGCAGCACTATAGTATATGGTGGTACATTATAATACATGTATAACAGCACTATAGTATATGGCGGTACATTATAGTACAAGTACAGTAGCACTATAGTATATGGCGGTACATTACAATACATGTATAGCAGCACTATAGTATATGGTGGTACATTATAGTACATGTATAACATCACTATAGTATATGGCGGTTCATCACAGCACATGTATCGCAGCACTATAGTATATGGTTGTACATTACAGTACATGTATAGTAGCACTATAGTATATGGCGGTACATTACAGCACATGTATGGCAGCACTATAGTATATGGCGGTACATTATGGTACATGTATAGCAGCGGTATAGTATATGGCGGTACATTACAGCACATGTATAGCAGTGCTATAGTATATGGCAGTACATTACAGTACATGTATAGCAGCACTATAGCATATGGCGGTACATTACAGCACATGTATAGCAGCACTATAGTATATGGCAGTACATTACAGCACATGTATAGCAGCGCTATAGTATATGGCAGAACATTACAGCACATGTATAGCAGCACTATAGTATATGGCAGTACATTACAATACACGTACAGCAGTGCTATAGTATATGACGGTACATTACAGCACATGTATAGCAGTGCTATGGTATATGGCGGTACATTACAGTACATGTATAGCAGCACTATGGTATATGGCGATACTTCGCTCCCAGCAGCCCCGTGCGCCGGCGGGGGGCAGGATGGAGCCGGCTGGGAGGCAGGATGGAGTCGGGGGGGCAGGATGGAGCGATCAGGGCAGGATGGAGCCGGGGGGGCAGGATGGAGCCGGCGGGGCAGGATGGAGCCGGGGGGGCAGGATGGAGTCGGGGGGCAGGATGGAGAGATCAGGGCAGGATGGAGCTGATGGGGGGGGCAGGATGGAGCCGGGGGCAGGATAGAGCCGGCGGGGGGGCAGGATGGAGGAAGCGAGGCAGGATTGTGACGGGGGGGGGGGGCAGGATGGAGCCGGGGGGGCAGGATGGAGTGCTCAGTAACTGGGAGCAGTAGCAGGTAGTGTCCTGCTAGGACCTTGCATGATGTCAGAATGACATCGGCGTTCGGCGCTGCGATTGGCTCGAGGTCATGTGATATGTGACGCACATATCACACGACCGCGAGCGGGCCAATCACTGTGCCGAACGCCAATGTCATCCTGACATTATGCAAGGTCCACGCAGAACACTGCCTGCTACTGCTCCCGGTTACTGAACACTCGGCGGAGATCTAAGCATAACAATCTTTATTATTTTTAATATATTTGTTTATTATATATGTTTTATATTTGTCTTTATTTTACATATCACTTTGCAGTGTATAATGCACTGCAAAATCAAATCACTAAAGAAGTAGCCCTATGGAGCAGGGGGACGCGGGGAGCGAGACAGGGCAGAGGAGTGGGGTCTGGAGCACGGGCAGGACAGGAGGAGCGGGGGGGGGAAGTGCGGGCAGGGCAGAGGAGCGGGGTATGGAGCGCGGGCAGGACAGGAGGAGCGGGGGGGAAGCGCGGGCAGGGCAGAGGAGCATGGTATGGAGCGCGGGCAGGCCACCATCGACTGGACCCGTGTATCCCAGCGACAGCGGCGCTAATGTGCCGCTTTCGCCGGGCTGCAGATTGGCGCAAAATTCAAACTTTGAATTGGCGTCTACAGTTAGGGCCAGAAATATTTGGACAGTGACACAAGTTTTGTTATTTTAGCTGTTTACAAAAACATTTTCAGAAATACAATTATATATATAATATGGGCTGAAAGTGCACACTCCCAGCTGCAATATGAGAGTTTCCACATCCAAATCGGAGAAAGGGTTTAGGAATTATAGCTCTGTAATGCATAGCCTCCTCTTTCTCAAGGGACCAAAAGTAATTGGACAATGGACTCTATGGGCTGCAATTAACTCTGAAGGCGTCTCCCTCGTTAACCTGTAATCAATGAAGCAGTTAAAAGGTCAGGGGTGGATTCCAGGTGTGTGGTTTTGCATTTGGAAGCTGTTGCTGTGACCAGACAACATGCGGTCAAAGGAACTCTCAATTGAGGTGAAGCAGAGCAGCCTGAGGCTGAAAAAAAAGATAAAATCCATCAGAGAGATAGCAGACATGCTTGGAGTAGCAAAATCAACAGTTGGGTACATTCTGAGAAAAAAGGAATTGACTGGTGAGCTTGGGAACTCTGAAAGGCCTGGGCGTAAACGGATGACAACAGTGGTGGATGATCATCGCCGCATACTTTATTTGGTGAAGAAGAACCCGTTCACAACATCAACTGAAGTCCAGAACACTCTCAGTGAAGTAGGTGTATCTGTCTCTAAGTCAACAGTAAAGATAAGACTCCATGACAGTAAATACAAAGGGTTCACATCTAGATGCAAACCATTCATCAATTCCAAAAATAGACAGGCCAGAGTTAAATTTGCTGAAAAACACCTCAAGAAGCCAGCTCAGTTCTGGAAAAGTATTCTATGGACAGATGAGACAAAGATCAACCTGTACCAGAATAATGGGAAGAAAAAAGTTTGGAGAAGAAAGGGAACGGCACATGATCCAAGGCACACCACATCCTCTGTAAAACATGGTGGAGGCAACGTGATGGCATGGGCATGCATGGCTTTCAATGGCACTGGGTCACTTGTGTTTATTGATGACATAACAGCAGACAAGAGTAGCCGGATGAATTCTGAAGTGCATCGGGATATACTTTCAGCCCAGATTCAGCCAAATGCTGCAAAGTTGATTGGACGGCGCTTCATAGTACAGATGGACAATGACCCCAAGCATACAGCCAAAGCTACCCAGGAGTTCATGAGTGCAAAAAAGTGGAACATTCTGCAATGGCCAAGTCAATCACCAGATCTTAACCCAATTGAGCATGCATTTCACGTGCTCAAATCCAGACTTAAGACGGAAAGACCCACAAACAAGCAAGACCTGAAGGCTGCGGCTGTAAAGGCCTGGCAAAGCATTAAGAAGGAGGAAACCCAGCGTTTGGTGATGTCCATGGGTTCCAGACTTAAGGCAGTGATTGCCTCCAAAGGATTCGCAACAAAATATTGAAAATAAAAATATTTTGTTTGGGTTATGTTTATTTGTCCAATTACTTTTGACCTCCTAAAATGTGGAGTGTTTGTAAAGAAATGTGTACAATTCCTACATTTTCTATCAGATATTTTTGTTCAACCCTTCAAATTAAACGTTACAATCTGCACTTGAATTCTGTTGTAGAGGTTTCATTTCAAATCCAATGTGGTGGCATGCAGAGCCCAACTCGCGAAAATTGTGTCACTGTCCAAATATTTCTGGCCCTAACTGTATTTGCATAGTCTGCGCTCATTGAGTGGCCTCTGTCTGGCGCGCAATTTCTGTGACCGACAGACGCCTTAGACAATTATATAGTAGATAGGAGTAGAATAAACTAGTTTGCAAAATTACAAAATCCAGGATAGAGGGGCGTTCCTCGCAACGCTTGTGATGGTTAGGCAGGTCCCCTGTGCCGCACTACCCCCGCCTCGCTGCTCTATTACGCCCTAATGGGCATCATTTAAGCCTGCAGAGTGCGGGCACGATTTAAATCACGCACCCGCAACGTCACCGCTGCGACGCAGTCACGTGACGCCGGAATCGCGTCACTTCCGGTCGCCGTAGGTTTCACATAGGCCGACTTCAGCATGCAATCTGCGCATGCGCTTAATCGGTCTGTGTGAGACCTGTGGAGACCGGAAGTGACGCGATCCCGGCATCACGTCACCGCATCGCAGCAGTGAAGTTGCGGGCACGAGATTTAAATTGTGCCCGCGCTCTGCAGGCTGAAATGACGCCCATTAGGACGTAATATAGTGGCGCGAGGAACGACCCTCTGTCCTGGATTTTGTAAGTTTGCAAACTAGTTTATTCTACTCCTATATTACTATAAAAGTTCAGACAGGGATTGTCTGTAAGGCTGCAGGGACAGGTATTAAGAGGTTAGGAACCTGAGTTTGGGTGACAGGTTCCCTTTAATCCTTCCAGTGATACTCGAAAGGAAATTTTACAACTTAGACTTGAACTTAAATCAATCCTATCTAATGAATACGAAATATTTGTAAAAATCGTTGAGCAGCACCCGAACTGAAACGTCGCGTGGTCGCCCTGTGGGCCTGAATAAAGGCATCTAAAGACCTTGGATTGGAGTGCTGCTGTCATTTTTTGCATTATAATGAATACGAAAGATTTATTTCAACCTCTAAATCAAATTTGTATCATCTTATGAGCAAACCATCTGGATTTCTAGCAAAATGACTAGAATTATGAGGTCAATGACAAAAATATTACAAATAAACGATAGTGAAAATAAATTAAGAAAAAACCCAAAGGAAATTTCAGAACAATTTGAAAACTTTTATCAAAATTTATACAACTTGAGAGACATTAAATTAGAGAGTATACCCACTGTAGAAGCAATTGCTCAATTCCTGGACTCTGTTCAGTTACCAAGTTTATGAAGTGAGGATTTGGATTTTTTTAAATGCCCCTTATAACAATAGTGACATTTTGACCACAATAAAATCTTTAAAAAGTAATAAAGGTCCAGATGGTATTCCCAATGAATATTATAAAAAATTTGCTGCAATCCCGTCTCCCTATTTAATCGATCTTATCAATGCGTTTTCAATAGGTTTGAATTTACCCAATGAAATGCAAGAGGCCATAATATCTGTAATTTATAAAGGGAAAGGGGACAGAGGCTTAGTGGGGAATTACAGATCTATCTCTTTGTTAAATTCAGATATTGAAATAATGGCAAAAACCTTGGCCACCAGATTGAACAAAGTATTACCAAAACTTATACATAAAGATCAAGTTGGATTTATAGTCAGTAGAAGAGAGAAGGATACGACAAGGACACTCAATTTGATAAATTATTCGGAAAAAATTAAAACTCCCACTGTTTTTGTAGGAATAGATGCAGAAAAGGCGTTTTTGACCGGGTTCAGTGTGATTACTTAATAGAGACTTTGAGAAGTTTTGGATTTGGTGGAAGGGTTCTTATTCTAATAAATGTATTTTATTTGAATCCATCTGCAAAAATTCTGTCTAATGGTATTCTTTCGAATAGAGTAAATCTGTTTAATGGAACATGACAGGGGTGTCCGCTGTCCCCGTCGTTGTTTGATATTTTTATTGAGCCTCTAGCTGAGAGAATTAGGATGGATGGTGGGATCAAGGGCATCCCTGTAAATAATAGGCACTTCAAAATATCGTTATTCGCTGATAACATATTATTATCTCTCACTGACCACTGAACTTGGTCAAAAGAGCCATGGAAATATTTAGGGAATTCTCTAGAGTATCATTATATAAAATTAATGTACAAAAAATACAGGCCATGTATCTTAATTTGACCTGGACCTCTTAGAAATTTTACAATCTGAAATTAATTTCCAATGGAATATGAGTAGCTTATCCTATTTAGGGATTAAACTAACAAGGAATCTGAAGGATTGTGTAAAAAATAATCTAGCTGACATGTACAAAGTAATAGATATAGATCTTTAACATTTATCAAAAATAGAACTCTTTTGGGAAGAATTAACTCCTATAAAATGTTGGTATTACCCAAGGTATTATACATTTTTAGAACCATCCCATTGCCAATAAGAAAGAAGACTTTACAAAAATTGCAAACCCAATTCCAATTCCTTTGTTTGGGGCAAAATTAAACCGCGGGTCTCTCAAACCTTTCTAAATAAGTTTAGAAGTAATGGGGGATTGGGGATGCCAAAGTTATCAGTTTACCACCAGGCAAGAATTATTAAAAGCAGGAAGAAATACTGGATTGGAGAAGATAAACCTGCATGGGTGGAGACCTGGTGGTGGCCTACTTATGCAACTCAAAAAAGCGGCAAAGGAGGTCATCACCAGGTACTCAGTAACAACATGGAGGAAATTTGAGACCCATTCTAGAAAAATCTATAGCCTAGAGACAATAGATTGGATGAGAGTTGAATCCCTCTCCGCATTTTCAACCAGGTTAAGTTTTAGCATTTGGAAAATTAAAGGTTTGCACTTTATTTGAGATATTCTGGATAATGAAACTCTTAACATTTTTCAAATCTTGGTGGAAAAGACTTGAGAAAACATTAATGAACTAGAGTACTTCTCTCTGCCTTCCAAGTAATATTAATGCTTTATTGAAAAACCCAAGCAACAGTACTATGTGGAGAACAAAGAATATATATTGAATATTAAACAATGACATGGAATTTTGTTCTTCCAAACATCTAGACTCATGGAAAAGCGAGTTGAGGACAACGGATACTCAAATGGAAGAAAAATTGCAAAAAACATTAGATTTTATTTACAAATATATACCATGCGTAGCTCTTACAGAAATGTTTTATAAATTATTACGCCTCATAAATTACACTTAATGAACTCAGAAATGCCAAATAGCTGTTGGAGAAAATGCAACCAGATAGACAATATGATACATATATTTTGGGCATGCCCTAAAATTAGAAACTTCTGGAGAGATATTCAGTCCCTAATTATCTCTATTACGCATTTAAATATAACCTTAACACCGGAATTAGTACTATTACTTATTAACATTGAGGCAATTCCGAAACAATTCAGGCCTATAGTAATAAATATTATTTTGATTTCTAACAAATTGATAGCATCTAATTGGAGGAGTGAAAATATTACAAAATTACAAGAGGTCACAGATACACTGTCATTGTATAAACCGCTGGAGTATTATTATGCAATCAAGAATAATACCCAAACTAGATATTACAGTAAATGGGATCCTTGGCAGGAATGTAATCATTAATAGCATCTATAGCCCTAATGACATTGAGAAAATTTAGGTAACTTTTAAAATTTCGATTTTTACACAGACAAGCTGAAATTTGGAGATCTGGATGCTGACATGACCTCTGGCCATTTACTTTAGAATATGTAAATGATATATTGATCTTGCTGGTTCATTTTCATAACTTCTGCCAGAAAGTTGTTGTTGTTACTTTGTAAGTTTAAATGTATTATTTCTTAGTGAATGATAAATACATGCTAAGGTTGTTTATTATTCATTATAGCATATTTGCTAGTAATTAAAATTGAGTTATGCAAATTCTATATTCTGGTTTAAACATTATGATTGGACGTTATTGTAATTTCTATTGTTATTTATTGAATTTTCTGAATAGTTAAATAAATATTACTTGAATTGAGATAGGAGCTGGGATGCAGATGGGGCTGTTTATGGGAATGTTGAAGATTCCCAGAATAAGGGTTGGCAATTCTGAGGACATGAAATGCGGCAGCCACGCAGAGAAATGGTCGAGAAACTGTGTGGGTGACCCTGGGGGGCGGTATACCACTGCTACTCTGAGGGGGAGAGGACAGAAGAGCCTTATTGTGTGGACCTCAAAAAAGGGGAATGAGAGTGATGAAGCTGAGGGTGACCTGGAAAGTACATTGTGGAGACAGGAGGAAACCAACTCCAGCACCATGTCTGTTTCCAGGTCTCAGGGAAAGAGAGAAATGTAAGCCGCCATAAGAAATAGCTGCAGGGGACACTGTGTCTGAATCCTGGATCCAGGTTTCTGTAAGGACCATTAACCTATTTTTGGCCACCCAGTTAATGCGACTAACTCAAAGGTCAGAAAAACACCTATTTATGAAAAAGAGTTATTAGCCAAAAATGATGATAAATCTTTATTTAGTCAATACAAAATTTAAATCCACAGATATATTAAAATAAATGACAAGATTCCATGAACACTAATCCCTTCAGCGACCAAGGATTGACCCCATCCATATAGTTTATTAGATTGTACAACAACAGTAGGATGATAGAAGACCTTCAGTATAGTACATAGGTCCCAAAGCCTCTAAATTTTCTTTTAAAGTTGTTAATAAAATTGTTAAAATTATACAAATCCCATATCTAGAAAGTGAGGTAGAATCGTCAATATTTGAACAATTTGAGCGGTAAAATCAAAACTCTTTATGTGTGTATCACATCAGAAAAACAGCATATACAGTTAGGACCAGAAATATTTGGACAGTGACACAAGTTTTGTTGTTTTAGCTGTTTCCAAAAACATGTTCAGAAATACAATTATATATATAATATGGGCTGAAAGTGCACACTCCCAGCTGCAATATGAGAGTTTCCACATCCAAATCGGAGAAAGGGTTTAGGAATCATAGCTCTGTAATGCATAGCCTCCTCTTTTTCAAGGGACCAAAAGTAATTGGACAATGGACTCTAAGGGCTGCAATTAACTCTGAAGGCGTCTCCCTTGTTAACCTGTAATCAATGAAGTAGTTAAAAGGTCAGGGGTGGATTCCAGGTGTGTGGTTTTGCATTTGGAAGCTGTTGCTGTGACCAGACAACATGCGGTCAAAGGAACTCTCAATTGAGGTGAAGCAGAACATCCTGAGGTTAAAAAAAAAGAAAAAATCCATCAGAGAGATAGCAGACATGCTTGGAGTAGCAAAATCAACAGTTGGGTACATTCTGAGAAAAAAGGAATTGACTGGTGAGCTTGGGAACTCTAAAAGGCCTGGGTGTCCACGGATGACAACAGTGGTGGATGATCGCCGCATACTTTATTTGGTGAAGCAGAACCCGTTCACAACATCAACTGAAGTCCAGAACACTCTCAGTGAAGTAGGTGTATTTGTCTCTAAGTCAACAGTAAAGAGAAGTCTCCATGACAGTAAATACAAAGGGTTCACCTCTAGATGCAAACCATTCATCAATTCCAAAAATAGACAGGCCAGAGTTAAATTTGCTGAAAAACACCTCAAGAAGCCAGCTCAGTTCTGGAAAAGTATTCTATGGACAGATGAGACAAAGATCAACCTGTACCAGAATGATGGGAAGAAAAAAGTTTGGAGAAGAAAGGGAACGGCACATGATCCAAGGCACACCACATCCTCTGTAAAACATGGTGGAGGCAACGTGATGGCATGGGCATGCATGGCTTTCAATGGCACTGGGTCACTTGTGTTTATTGATGACATAACAGCAGACAAGAGTAGCCGGATGAATTCTGAAGTGTACCGGGATATACTTTCAGCCCAGATTCAGCCAAATGCTGCAAAGTTGATTGGACGGCGCTTCATAGTACAGATGGACAATGACCCCAAGCATACAGCCAAAGCTACCCAGGAGTTCATGAGTGCAAAAAAGTGGAACATTCTGCAATGGCCAAGTCAATCACCAGATCTTAACCCAATTGAGCATGCATTTCACTTGCTCAAATCCAGACTTAAGACGAAAAGACCCACAAACAAGCAAGACCTGAAGGCTGCGACTGTAAAGGCTTGGCAAAGCATTAAGAAGGAGGAAACCCAGCGTTTGGTGATGTCCATGGGTTCCAGACTTAAGGCAGTGATTGCCTCCAAAGGATTCGCAACAAAATATTGAAAATAAAAATATTTTGTTTGTGTTATGTTTATTTGTCCAATTACTTTTGACCTCCTAAAATGTGGAGTGTTTGTAAAGAAATGTGTACAATTCCTACATTTTCTATCAGATATTTTTGTTCAACCCTTCAAATTAAACGTTACAATCTGCACTTGAATTCTGTTGTAGAGGTTTCATTTCAAATCCAATGTGGTGGCATGCAGAGCCCAACTCGCGGAAATTGTGTCACTGTCCAAATATTTCTGGCCCTAACTGTATAGTGACATCTAATGAGTGTGACAATTTTCAGAACCCACATGTGGAAAATAAGGGTGAGGCAATAAACACAATTCCAGTGTCTCCAATAAACCAGTTAAGTACTAAATGTATCAAGATAGTGCATCTACTGTGAGTGATACTACTGTATATACCCTTGAATAAGGAAGTGTGATAAATAAGGTGCAAAATAACACACAACTCCGGTGATATCCAAATGTGCAAAAAATGATATTAACGAAATAAAGGTTAAAATTAGTGATGAGCGAGTACTAAAATGCTCGGGTGCTCGAAGCTCGGGCCAAGCATCCCGAGATACTCGTGTACTCGGCCCGAGTACCGAGCCCAATGTTATCCTATGGGAGACCCGAGTATTTTTATGAAATGACTGCCGGCAGCATGTAGAAACCCTAAAAATGTCACAAAAGTCTCAGAAAAGTGCTCAAATGACATGGCAACACCATGGGGAAGACCCCTGGAAGCATTTCTCACTCAAAAGTCACAGCTGTGAACAATCTTGTCCGAGTTTCACGCCAATTTTACAGAGTCACCAGAAAACCTTCCAAAATGACACCAAAATGAATATTTAGGGTGGAAATGTTAAGGGCACATACCCAATAGTGAGATACAGCTGGTGTATGTTACTTTTTGTGATTACATGAAAGATTTTACGTGAAAACATTGTGCGGCACTCCGATGACCCTGAGAAGAGACGTACATGAAGCCCTGTCTTGACATAATGTGCCCATTTTGAGGAACTGGGTCTATTGTAGTATTTTCCTTTGCCAGGGCAGTCCAAAATTGGGAGGTTCACCAATGCCCCTGGATAGAGACGTGCATGAGGGCCTGTAAACCTGAAGTGGGTGTAATGTAGTATAGCCCTTTGGCAGGGCAGCCAAAAATTGGGAGGCTCCACATTGTCCCAGGATAGAGACGTGCAGGAGGGCCTGTAAACCTAAAGTGGGTGTATTGTAGTATAGCCCTTTGGCAGGGCAGCCAAAAATTGGGAGGCTCCACAATGACCCATGCATACAGACATGCATGAGGGCCTGTAAACCTCAATTGGGTGTATTGTAGTATAGCCCTTTGGCAGGGCAGCCAAAAATTGGGAGGCTCCACATTGTTCCAGGATAGAGACATGCAGGAGGGCCTGTAAACCTGAATTGGGTGTATTGTAGTATAGCCCTTTGGCAGGGCAGCCAAAAATTGGGAGGCTCCACATTGTCCCAGGATAGAGACGTGCAGGAGGGCCTGTAAACCTAAAGTGGGTGTATTGTAGTATAGCCCTTTGGAAGGGCAGCCAAAAATTGGGAGGTTCCACAATGACCCATGCATACAGACATGCATGAGGGCCTGTAAACCTCAATTGGGTGTATTGTATTATAGCCCTTTGGCAGGGCAGCCAAAAATTGGGAGGCTTCACAATGACCCATGCATACAGACATGCATGAGGGCCTGTAAACCTCAATTGGATGTATTGTAGTATAGCCCTTTGGCAGGGCAGCCAAAAATTGGGAGGCTCCACATTGTCCCTGGATAGAGACGTGCATGAGGGCCTCAAAACATTTTTCCCATTGAAAAGGAGTGGGTGTCCTGTCGTTGTAATGCCCATTCTAAAAGAATGGGCGAAAAAATTTACCACTGGGGGTATACCTGAAACAACAGCCTAACTATTGTAACGGTCATCATGGTGGCACATGAGGAGAAGGAGGAGCAGTCCAGCGATTAGCCAAAGTCCAGAAGTGTGCACCCATGGGTGAGTGGAGGTACATGGCAAATTCCCATAACAAAATTTAAATTCCGCTGTCATTTGTTGGTGGTGTGGTGAAGTCTGGCCCAATCCAACCTTTGTTCATCTTGATCAGAGTCAGCCTGTCAGCATTTTCAGTTGACAGGCGGGTGCGTTTATCAGTAATGATTCCACCTGCGGCACTGAAAACATGCTCTGACAAAACGCT
The DNA here is from genome assembly GCA_033576535.1 of Allobates femoralis. NCBI lineage: Eukaryota > Metazoa > Chordata > Amphibia > Anura > Aromobatidae > Allobates > Allobates femoralis. The sequence continues at coordinate 290,097,938 of JARQOC010000002.1, read as the reverse complement.
AGCGGCAGGGCAGGCCAGGACTTCCAAGGCGTAGAGAGCCAATTCATGCCACGTGTCCAGCTTGGAGACCCAATAATTGTAAGGCACAGGGGAATCTCGCAGTACAGTTGTTCGATCTGCAAGGTACTCCTTCAGCATCTGGCCAAACTTAGCATTTCTTGTGGCACTACCCGCACCTCAGGGGCTGTGGTACGTGAGGGGCTGAGAAAACTGTCTCACATCATAAAGACTGTTCCCCTACTTCTGGCGGATTGGACTTGTGCGCCTCTCGGCCGTACGCCTTGGTTGTCCACCGATTCCTGACCTATGCCGCTAGCGTTTTGTGAGGGGAATGATTTGCCTACTTTCGTGACTATGGCCTTCTGGAACCGCTGCATTTTGGCTGACCTCTCCGCCTCAGGAATGAGAGACATAAAGTTCTCCTTGTAGAGTGGGTCTAAGAGTGTTGCCAACCAGTACTGATTGTCGGCCAAGATGTTCTGAACGCGAGGGTCACGAGCCAGGCAGCTTACCATAAAGTCAGTCATGTGCGCCAGACTCTTAACAGCCATCACTTCAGTATCCAGACCAACACGATGACTGAACATGCTGTCCTCCTCCTCCTCATCTCCCCTGTCCTCTGGCCAGCCACGCTGAATCGAGGGTATGACTGGTGTGCATGTCATATCCTCAATTTGGCCAGAGAGTTGCTCCATGTCTTCATCCTCCTCCTCCTCGTCATAGTCCTCCACTGCACGTTGTGATGAGATGAGGCTGGGCTGTGTGTTATCACCCACACCCACTACTGTTTCTTGCTCCAAGTCATCGCGCTCCGCCTGCAATGCATCCTCCTTGTTTTTCAGCAGAGACCGTTTTAGAAGGCAGAGTAGTAGTATGGTGACGCTAATAATGGCATCATCGCCGCTCACCATCTTGGTGGAGTCCTCAAAGTTTTGGAGGACGGTACATAGGTCGGACATCCATCTCCACTCCTCAGGTGTTATGTGTGGAGTTTGACCCATTTCCCGACGGCTTAGGTGATGCAGGTAGTAAACAACTGCCCTCTTCTGCTCACATATCCTGACCAACATGTGCAGAGTTGAATTTAAACGCGTGGGGACATCACACACCACTCTGTGAGCCGGAAGACGCAAACGGCGCTGAAAGCCGGCAAGGCCGGCTGAAGCAGCAGGTGACTTGCGAATATGTGCAGACAGACGGCAAACGTTTACCAGCAGTTCAGACAGCTCTGGGTATGACTTTAGAAACCTCTGAACCACCAGGTTAAGCACATGGGCCACGCATGGAACATGCGTCAGCTGGCCTCGCCTCAAAGCTGCCACCAGGTTCCGGCCATTGTCACACACGACCTTTCCTGGCTTTAGGTTCAGAGGTGTGAGCCAGTGATCTGCCTGCTGTTTCAGAGCTGTCCACACCTCTTCTGCATTGTGGGGTTTGTCACCTATGCAGACTAGCTTCAGCACAGCCTGTTGCCGCTTCGCAGAGGCAGTGCTGCAGTGCTTTCAGCTTGGGACTGGTGTGGAGGGTACAGTGGATGAGGATGCACAGGAGGAGGAGGCTGAGGAGCATGACATTCTGGAGCTGTAGAGTGTCGGTGAAACCCTGACAGAGGTAGGGCCTGCTATCCTTGGTGTGGGAAGGACGTGTTCCGTCCCTCGCTCAGACTGGGTCCCAGCCTCCACAATATTAACCCAGTGTGCCGTCAAGGAGATGTAGCGGCCTTGCCCACAAGCACTTGTCCACGTGTCTGTGGTTAGGTGGCTGAAACAGCGTTGTTCAGGGCACGTGTGATGCTTTGGGACATGTGGTTATGCAATGCGGGGACGGCACATCTGGAGAAATAGTGGCGGCTGGGGACCGAGTAACGTGGGACAGCAGCCGCCATCAGGTCGCGGAATGCTTCCGTCTCCACCAGCCGGAAAGGCAACATTTCTAGCGCTATGAGTCGCGAAATGTGAGAATTTAGGACAGTGGTATGTGGGGCGTTGGCAGTGTATTTGCGCCTGCGTTCAAAGGTTTGCTGAATGGATAATTGAACGCTGCGCTGGGACAAGGACGTGCTTGATGGTGGTGTTATTTGTGCATGGGCAACTTCAGGTGCAGGGCCGGAGGCTTGTTCGCGGCCTGCATGGACAGGGGATTGACTCACATGCACAACACGCGAAGACGTAGCAGTGACATCAGCAAGCACCGCTCCTCGACTCTGTTGTACTTCCCACAAAGTCAGGTGCTTGGCTGACATGTCCCTGATCATGCTGGTGGTAGTCAGGCTGCTAGTTTTCATACCCCTGCTGATGCTGGCATGGCAGGTGTTGCATATGGCCTTTTTAGAGTCATCTGGAGCCAACTTAAAAAACTGCCAGACTCGAGAACTGCCAGACTCGGGAACTCGGGACCTAACATTTGCACAGGCACCTTTAGTCATGTTGTTGTTCCGGGGAACGGTTGCCTGCCTTCTGCGTGCAGACACGACCCTGCTTCGTACTGCCTGTTGGGATGCTACGCCTCCCTCACCCTGTGCACTGCTGTCCTCGCGCTGCATATCCTCCTGCCAGGTTGGGTCAGCTACTGGATCATCCACCACGTCGTCTTCCGCACCCTGATCCTCCTCCTGACTTCCTGGCAATTGTGTCTCAACATCGTCCACCCCTTGTTGAGACACGTTGCCAACATTACGTTCGTGAGAACGTGGCTGCCCAAATATTTGGGCATCTGTACATACCATCTCCTCATCACCCACTTCAACAGGAGCTGGCGAGAGGCAAGATTCTGCAAATGGATACGTGAACAGCTCTTCGAGTGTCCTAGTGTGGGATCAGTAATGTCCGTGGACGTGTACTCGGCCTGGTGGTAGGAAGGAGGATCAGGTTGGGAAATGTGCGGTGCAGTATCACGGCTACTGACACTTGACCGTGTGGAAGACAGGGTGTTTGTGGAGGTGCCCATCTGACTTGAAGCATTATCCGCTATCCAAGTAACACCCTGTTGACACTGGTCTTGGTTCAAGAGCGGTGTACTGCTGCGGGCCCCAAGAATTTGGAACAGGACGTGCGAGCGAGTAGATGTGCCCCTTTGTTGTTACGAAATTAGTGCTTGCACACGACCTCGGCCTCTGCCTGCACCACCATCACGTTCACTTCCTTGTTCCTTGCCAACGCCCTTGCCAACGCCCTTGCGCATTTTGCCTGTATACAGCGACAACAGTCTGGTGACTGTTCAGGTCACCTGAGAGTAGGATTTTAGTCCCTAACCTGTATCAAGCTAGTAGGTACAACAGTCTGGTGACTGTTCAGGTCACAGGAGAGTAGGATTTTATTCCCTAACCTGTATCAAGCTAGTAAGTACAACAGTCTGGTGACTGTTATGGTCACAGGAGAGTAGGATTTTAGTCCCTAACCTGTATCAAGCTAGTAAGTACAACAGTCTGGTGACTGTTCAGGTCACAGGAGAGTAGGATTTTATTCCCTAACCTGTATCAAGCTAGTAAGTACAACAGTCTGGTGACTGTTCAGGTCACAGGAGAGTAGGATTTTAGTCCCTAACCTGTATCAAGCTAGTAAGTACAACAGTCTGGTGACTGTTCAGGTCACAGGAGAGTAGGATTTTAGTCCCTAACCTGTATCAAGCTAGTAAGTACAACAGTCTGGTGACTGTACAGGTCACAGGAGAGTAGGATTTTAGTCCTTAACCTGTATCAAGCTAGTAAGTACAACAGTCTGGTGACTGTTCAGGTCACAGGAGTGTAGGATTTTAGTCCCTAACCTTTATCAAGCTAGAAAGTACAACAGTCTGGTAACTGTTCAGGTCACAGGAGATTAGGATTTTAGTCCCTAACCTGTATCAAGCTAGTAAGTACAACAGTCTGGTGACTGTTCAGGTCACAGGAGAGTAGGATTTTAGTCCCTAACCTGTATCAAGCTAGTAAGTACAACAGTCTGGTGACTGTTCAGGTCACAGGAGAGTAGGATTTTAGTCCCTAACCTGTATCAAGCTAGTAAGTATAACAGTCTGGTGACTGTTCAGGTCACAGGAGAGTAGGATTTTAGTCCCTAACCTGTATCAAGCTAGTAAGTACAACAGTCTGGTGACTGTTCAGGTCACAGGAGAGTAGGATTTTAGTCCCTAACCTGTATCAAGCTAGTAAGTACAACAGTCTGGTGACTGTTATGGTCACAGAAAAGCTTGGATTCCGATCTGGATCACCCTGCCTATATCCTCCTAGATTAGTCCTGAGAAGGACTGTTGTGGTCAGCAGCAGTTTGCAGCCCTGCTCTGGATCTACCTATGAGGGCCGCATACCTAAGCAGCAGCAGACACTCTCCCTACACTCACTGACTGGATGGATGTGTGCAGAGCACAGCGCGGCCGGGTCTTATAAAGGTTCGGTCACGCTGTGCAGGCCGGCCAATCACTGCAATGCCACAACTAACAGGGCTGTGGCATTGCAGTGGTCTGCCAGCCAATCCCTGCATGTGGGCTGGCTCTCTAAAGAGCGCCAACATACAGGGATGAGGACCACGAGCACAGCACGAGTATCGCGAGATTACTCGGTGCTCGCCGAGTAGCCCGAGTACAGTGATACTCGTGCGAGTACCGAGTAGTCACAAGCATACTCGCTCATCACTAGTTAAAATATGTGCACTACACCAAAAAAACAGGGGATTGTATCTTCCACAAAAATTGCTATAAAAATATAAAGCCTGAGGGGAAACACCTGTCTCAGGCTGCTGCAGTGTATTAACCCTAAATAATGTGTTCCAAGTAGTGAAACGGTTAACTAGACATTAAAATCATAGCTAGGGATTGCTATGTAGTGATAAAAGCAAGAAAGTCAAACACCAAAAAAAAGAGGCAGGTATACAACAATCTTAAGCTATATGCAGGATATATAATAGTTGAGTTAATAGTTGAGTCACAGGGGGTATATGCCCTCTATATACAGATCTGCATCTATACATTAGCCAAGCAGGACAAATTACAATACCCCTGCCATACCAGGGAGAATGAAAACTGGGAGGTTCTCCAGGCAATTTAAAAAACGCAGACTTAGTCCTACAGGTGCCTTACAGAGTCCAAATTGTAAGACACACAATTACAGTGGCCATAAGGGGAATACGTGGCTCACCCTGATGCATTTCGCCTTAGAAGACCTTCGACCCTCAAAGAAGAAGCTATCATACTACTGTTGTTGTGCAATCTAATAAACTATATGGATGGGGTCAATTCTTGGTCACTGAAGGGATAGTGTTCATGGCATCTTGTCATTTATTTTAATATATGTGTGGATTTAAATTTTGTATTGACTAAATAAAGATTTTGTACCATCATTTTTGGCTAATAACTCTTTTTCATAAATATGTGTTTTTCTGTGAGAGCCAGCAGATTAAGGTAGTTAGTGAGAAAGTAGTTATGAATGAATGGAAGCTTATTGCATACAGACAGTGGACCCAGAGAACACAATTAAAAGAGGGAGATGAACGTGAGCAAGTAATGTTGATAAGGTTAGTAGGGTTTCTACAGTGCCTTGTGAAAGTATTTAATTTCACCAAAGGAAGTGGTGTCCTATCAGTTCTGCGCTGCCACCAAAAGAATGAGAAGACACGGCTTCTTTCGTTCACCTCCTTTATTCCAACCAACGAGTTTCGGTGCCATCCCTGCACCTTTCTCAGGGTTCCATTACACATTAAACATAACACCAGCATTAAATATTATCTAGACAGGATGTTGATTAACAAAAACTTTCCACGTCATTGTGACATCAGGTGAGAGGACCCATATGACGTCTATATTGTAAACAAAACATCGTTTTCCATCAAACTCGATGACATTTCCTATAATCTTGGATAACACACATAGAGATAATAGATTATACTAATGTTATATCCTTACTAACAACAATCATACGAATTAAAATAAAGACCAATATAAAATCAGATTTAATTAAGTGATAAACACTATGGAATTATAGTTACAAAATTTACACCTTTAATGATATATAAAAGCAAGACAGTACACGTTAGAACAATGAATTCTGGTTAGGAGATACCAAAAAGACTACATATAGGTAGTAACACTGTGAAAGTAACAGGAAGGCTCAATTGTACACACAGGTAACTTCATAGTTCATGACATACATCCCTGGGTAATTTATAATGGCAAACTGGCATCCTTCATCCACCATTCACCCATATTGATGTGCCTGGGAAGAACCTCCTGTTTCCACCTCGCAGTGCCCTAGTACGTAGTGGGGGGCACTACGTACTAGGGCACTGTGAGGTGGACAGAGGAGGTTGTCCCCAGGCACATCTGTGGCGCCTCGGGGTCCGGTAATCACATTACAAGCTTGGAGGCAAGGCATCCACCAGGTGAAGCACACATATAACATATCCCAACCTGGGTCTGTAGGGTGAGTTCCTAAGGTACCGTCACACGTAGCAATATCGTCGCCATATGGCTGGCAATTTGACGTGAGTGCGCACGTTCCGGGTACTTTTTTACACATCACCGTCACCCTGTCACACATATATAGAAAAAACCTTGCACATGAAAAAATGAAAAATGAATTTGCTTTATTCCAATGGCATTTATTGAGATTTCAAGTAGATGAATTGTATCATATAATCTTTGACGTTTCGGCATTCATTCATGCCTTATTCATAAACACTGTAAAATTACAACACAACATGACAATCAAGAATACAGGTACATACAAAAATAATACAATAATTAATAATTCATCACAATATTATGCCCTTCTGGTTAAACAACAAAAAATCTCTCATCTCATATGCTAAGTGCAACAAAAGATCTTCGGTATATAGAGTAAGAGGGTCACTATACAAAGAAAAACTAAAAGAATAATAATAATAATAATAATAATAATAAATACAATCAAATGAATACGTACTTTCGAAAGTAATTCTTCCACATAAGGATATGATACAGCACTTCAGTATCAGATGATAAATACCATAAACATCTGTCAAGTATAAGTGACCGAATTAATAACACATACATAATCATAAGCATCATGAGACAGCAAAAAAACAATAACCTGGAATAGAGGATATAACATCCATACTCTCTATAGATAAATGTACTTTACCACTATTTCAGCCTAGACCTTGTTAGGCAAGTGCATATAGGCTGAGTTACCATATTATTATACCAATCCCATTCACATAAACGTGTTTATGTGTTAATCATGGTGGAATAAGACACAATTTATTACAAGAAAATTAATTATAATGAATCCATAAAATTTGTTCATTCCATAGGAGACTAATCACTACTAAGTCCATATTCTTTTATGTGTTGCATTTCTAGATCATGAAGACTTATAAGCACAAATACCTCAATAATCAGTTGATCTCACTCGTATCACTCAGTGGGAAATCAAAACCGGAACCCCAAAGGAATCTCTGAATAATGATATATGCAACGTTTCCTATAGAAACTACATCAAAAACAAGAAAATCACATGTGTACAGGCAATACCCCTGTCCCTCTAAATACCTTTACTAAACAATTATTAAACAATTATTCAGGGCATGATCCCCCATGGGTGATATAACCATTCTCCATATTAGTGATATAATCACCTTCTATTTATCAAAATCCGTTATCATTATTTGTCCTCATAAAAGGTAATCCATGAACCTATGCATTAATATCCACCAACCTTAGGTTAGATTAGAGGGGTAAATGTGTTCTTCTATGCTCAAAAAGGAAAAAGGAGAGTCCCAATCTGCAATGTACACCAATAAATACTAACAAAAAAATAATTTTGCTCAAACTGGTCACCTCAGTACATTCCTCGGCTTCCCACAGACTCGCCCACTTACTGAAAATGAATGCTTAATAAGAAATGCCCGAACGGCCGTCCCCTCACTGGTGTGTGAGACGGACGCCGCCATGACCGCACTTTAATGCCGGCGTCCGGAAGTCACCGTGTCATGAGACGCACCACGTGACCAGAACATAGAAACTCCCGCTTCCGGCTTTTGGAACGCGGAAGATCCACGGCCGGTCACTAGCGCGCATGCGCGCGCCTCCAATGCCGGATCTCCGCGTCAATACAGTTTATTTCAATTATACACAGTGTAACAACTTAATAATTAACCACCAGAGAATTGGGGGCACAGCAGCAACAGAGAGGACCCGGCTTACCGCCCAGAGATTTAGGGGGAAGCTGCTAATAGGGACTGAGCTGCCGCTCCGCAATTCACCTAAACTGGAAAGTTGGAGAATAAGCCTGAAAGGACACGTAGAAGGACTGAGGAGTCTAGGAGAGATAACCTGGCTGCAGTGGGTTCAGTATACCAGATTCAATATAGCAAAGCTGTAAAGAACTGTATTATACCGTGCCCTGTTTGACAGAAGAGTAAGAACAGTAAACCCGGGTGAACCCTGCTACGTTGTCTGTGTCTGATTTCAGGTATGAAGAACTGTCAGTCCTCCCTTTGACCCTGTCAGAAGCCATCTCCTCATCATCCCCTTTCCCTGCAAAGCCTACAATAACCATCACCAACTTTAACTATCACTGCCCCGGGGAACCAGATCTACCTGCGGAGAGTCATTCCATCTAATGCTGCTAAAACATCATTCCCGGAGGTTCTGCAGCAGCGGTGGTCCCATTACTGACCACAATCCGTGGGTGGCGTCACAATTGACAAATCCCCTGTAAATAACCCCCATTTTATTGTGCGGGCCCGGGACACGGTCCGGACCAGGACCACCGTGACATCCCCTAGCAGTACCCCGGTCCGGCACCGAGTACCCCGTCCCAGTGGGCTCCACACTATTACCGCCAGTTCATCAGAGGCTTTACCCAAATGGCCGCACCCCTGCAGAATCTTCTAGTGGGTCAGACCGAGAAAGCTAAGGGCCCAAGTCCAGCTGTCAAGTTGGGAACCGAGGAGGAAGAAAGCATTGACTGGGGAAGAGATCTTGGCTTACCCAGACTACAGCCAACCATTTATCTTATATACTGATGCCAGCAATGTAGGATTGGGGGCTGTACTAGCACAGAAGCAGAATGAAAAAGAAAAAGTAATCGCCTATGCCAGCAGGAAACTTAGGCCTACTGAGAGGAATTCTGATAACTATATCTCATTCAAGCTCGAATTCCTAGCCATAGTGTGGGCCGTGACGAAACGATTTAAGCACTAACTGGCAACTGCTAAATTCACGGTTTATATCGACAATAATCCCCTGACTCACTTAGGAAATGCTAAGCTAGGTGCGATGGATGGCCAGACTATCTAACTATAGCTTCACCATCAAGTACAGAGCCGGGCGAAAGAATGCCAATGCTGATGCTTTATCTAGAATGCCCCATCTTCAGGATGATGGAGAAGACTTAGATGAGTTGGAAGAGGTAGAGTTGCTGGCCTTCCACCGTAAGCATGTGTCCCAATGCTCTTATGAAGTGAGTGACCAGCGACCCCGAAGGCAGGAAGTTACCATAGATCCGTAGCCTCATCACAACTGGGCTGAGATGCAAGATGGTGATCCAGCTTTGAATCTGGTCAAAGACTTACTGCAACAAGCAGGGGCACACCCAAGCCCAGATGCCCCAGTAGAGGCATTGCAGCTTTGGAAAGATAAAGGAAGGCTGTTTATCTATGCCAGTAAACTATGCCCACAGCATCTTAACCCAAGAACTCAAGAACTAGTATGGCAGATAGTGATCCCAAGAAGCAGCGCCCGGATGGTTCTGGAATCCTATCACGATAGGCCCGGACACTTCGGCTGGAAGAAGCTGGAGGTCCTGCTGCGGGAAAGATTTTATTGGATTGGTATGAGACCAACTATTGAGGCCTGGTGCAGGAACTGTGGCCCTTGTAGTCTTCGCAGGAAAGATTGTGATAGCCAGAGGGCTCCACAGCAACTTATTGTCACTAAGAAGCCCCTGGAGATGGTGGCTTTGGATCACGTGAAATTGACCCAAGTCGATCCGGCTATGTCTACGCCCTCATGATCGTGGACCACTACTCTCGATTCTTGTGTACAAGGTAAAACAAAAGCACAAAACATTTAAAACCATTTAAAATATGTGCAACACCGCACAGATAGCATCAGATATACATGCCTCCTATAGTTTTAACAATAATAATAGTCCTGCAAAGCTGACCTGGTGACAAAACACAACAGTGAATAAATATTTGCACTAGTTCCCATGATAAGAAGACCAACAAAAAACAGGAGCGGAAAAAAGACCCCAGAGTATTGGAACTGTAGAAATCTATTGCAACCTGAGCTCAGTATTAACTGATCAAGGTCCAACCTTTGAAGCGGAAGTGTTTCAGGAATTCTGCAATCTTAAAGAGAGGCATGGCCTGCAGCTCCATGTAGTCACGCTTTGTAGGAGCTCAGGTGCTTTAGAAGAAAAAGCGACGGATTTAGTGCCCACCGGGACACTAAACCCACCAAAGCAACTGGACCTCTAGAAGAAACCCCCAAGACCACACGGGGTGACCCATCTGCACTATTCTAGCAGCTGATACCGAAGATAACGGCCAGCCTCATCCCTGCATTACCTCAGCCCAGCGCCATCTTGACACTGAGGGAGGTGGAGAACCCAGCGCCACATAGCCGTGGGTCAGCTACTGGAGGACCGGGAGGCACTCGGAGGACTGCGGCGGGAGCTCCGAACACTGGGAGCGGCGACAGATCCGGAGCAGACCGGAGACCACAGGAAAATAGTACCTGTGCAGCTGCTGCAGCGTCGCCGTGGAGAGGTGGACGAGACCGGAGGCCGGAGACCAGAGGTGCACCCGGTAGCAGGAGAAGCTCCAGGTGGTGAGTCCGAGCAATCCCGCTTCGGCGCTGAATGAGGGGCTCAGAATAACGGGCACTATATCCAGTGCGACGGCCGGCGGAGGGATACGCAGGAGGAAAGAAGTCCACGCCAGTTAGCCACGCCCCCTAAATGACATCATCCCCCACACTAAATCAAAGGCAGCACATTACGGGCAGCCAAGTGAGGGACAAATTAACTATTAAACGGCAGGAAGCTGAAGTGAATACATCACTAGACTCACACAGAATCTAGACTCTATGTATTTGTACAGATAAAGATTCAGCTGATCTAAATTGATTTGCTTCAGTAATATACCACTAACTAAGAGGACAACAATCCCCAAAAGTTAACACTAACCATACCAATAAAAGAACCATCACTCAGCAGAAAGAGATTTACTAACAAGTGGGACTGCTGGATCACCAGCGCACCCCAGCTTCACAGAACAAAGCACAGGACACAACACCAACTTAAAGAGACACTTCTTTTACCAGATTATAGAGTTATACTAAGATACTTATTCATACCATTCAGACAAGATTGAATACAAGACCTCCTTCCACAGAAGGTCATGCCTACAAAAATTAAAGGAAATCTAATTCAGAATATAACAGAACAAAAAATGGAATCTAACAACACAAACAATAAGAGCAAAATTCCGGCTCTTGCACACAGCCCAAACAAAACTACAAAAAACAAAGACAAACCCAATCAAGATTTTAAAAAATCTGAAAAGGAGGATTTCTTAGGAGACTTGATGGTTTTCGAACCTACGGTTACTAGCTCAAAAAGAAAAGAAATGAGCTCTCCATCTCACAACAGAACCAAACAAAATGAGACCGAAAGGAACCAACCGCAAATAAGGAGCCCAGTCAGACAAAAAATAAAGGTTACACAAGAAGAGACAGGCCAGATGCCCGACCCTCCATCCGGTCATCCTCCAGACAGAGACTTCTTCCTCAATCTTTTTTCCTCATTAAGAGTAGAAATTAAAGAACAGTTCTCAGAAATCAAGACATCTATTAACGCAATTAACTCCACAATGGATATGAATGAACAAAAAGTTGAAGAACTCAAACTAGAAATAGAAGCCCAACACACAGAACTAACAAAAGCGAAAAATGAAATTAAATCTCTAAAAGACAGGATAATTGACAGGGAAGATCGTGACCGTAGATCGAACCTGAAAATAAGAGGCATACGGAGTCGGTCAAACCTCAGGAACTGACTACTTACATCAAGTCTCTCACAAAAAAAATATACCCTTCCCTACCAGAAATTGAAACTTCCATAGAAAGAGCACATAGATTACCCAAACCACAACGCCTATCAGACGACATTCCACGAGACGTTATAGCCAGATTTACCTTTTACCAGACCAAAGAAAAGATTAACAACTATACCAGACAAAATAACCAACTACCATCTCCTTACGACAAACTTAGGATCTTCTCAGACTTCTCGAAAGATACCATGCAAAAAAGAAAATCTCTGAAGCCCATCACAGAAATCTTGCAGAAAAACCAGATTACCTATAGATGGGGAAGACCCTCCAACTGCATCATATTTATGCACAAAATGAAAAGCGTCACAATAGAAGACACCGAGACGGGACTCCAGACACTAAAGAACCTACATATTAATGGCTAAATCACCCCTCAAGAATATGAAAGGTCTAAAAATTTAAGGCACCTAAGGCCCGAACACGAGCCCATTAAGGAAGTTTCACAACTGTTCATACTGAACACTTCCTTCCTAAAAGACTTAAACTTAACAGGTTTGAATTAATATTTTTCCTTTCCTTTCCCTACCTTCCCCTTTCTATCCTAACCTAAAGTTTTCTTTCCACAACAACTATAACCACCTACCACGATGAACATCAAGTTCATTACTGTAAATGCTAATGGATTAAACTCTCCACAAAAACGTTTCCACGTGTGGAAAGAACTAAACTCGAACCATGTAGATGTGGCAGGAATACAAGAAACCAGGTTTGCAGAAGGAAAACAACCAAAATTCAGCAATAAAAAATACCCACACATTTTTCTCTCGTCAAACATCAAGAAAAGAGCAGGGGTCGCAATAATCATCAAAGACTCATTAAAATTTGAGGAGCTCAATGTTATCAAAGATTGTGAAGGCAGATTTATAATAATTATTTGTAAACTGAATGATACAATTTACACACTAGCAAACATTTACGCCCCCAACAGAGGTCAAACTACATTTATAAAGCGCTTCTTTAAAACAGTCCAGGAAAATCAGAAAGGCACCCTTCTAATTTTTGGCGATTTTAACGCGGTACCCAATCCTCTTCTAGATTCATCGAATAAATCCAGAAACATCAATACACAGATAGACGGCCTTATCAAAAACGAAGAGTTCTTTGACGTATTTAGATGCCTACACACATCCTCAATAGAATTCACCCACTACTCAAATGTTCATAGAACTTTCTCAAGAATCGATCTAGTACTGACAAATATTTACTCGCTACATAAAATTAAATCAATTAACATACTACAAAGAACGTGGTCAGACCACTCACCCATAACTTTCGAAATGTCTCCTAACCCACCTTTCAATAACAACTCACCATGGAGAGCAAACTCATACTTATTCTCACACCCCCAGTATAAAAAAAAAATTCAAGAAGAATTACAAAACTACTTTAAAATAAACGACACCAAAGAAATATCTATCACAACCTTATGGACAGCACATAAAGCTGTAATTAGAGGCATACTGATCCAACTTAATGCACAACACAAGAAGTCACTTCAAGACCAAACAAAAAAAATTACCCAAGAAATCAAGCTACTGGAGGAAGATATCATCGCAAACCCCACAGATGTAAAACACCAGAACTTGTTAAAACTTAGAACTGAACTCAGATCCTTATTAACACATGAATATGACAAAATTGTTAGACTAACTAAATCCAGCTTCTACTCGAATATTAATAAACCAACCAAAACGTTTGCAAACCTTATTAAAATTCACAGATCTAGAACCAACATACATCAAGTGAAAAATAAAGATGGCCAAATTAAGAAGACCCCACTAGAAATTTCAAAAACCTTTGCGGAATTCTACCGGAACCTATACAACTTAAAAGATGACACCTTTGAAACTAGACCCTTACTATCAAATATTAAAAAATTCCTGGATGAGATTACACTTCCATCTATCTCCGATGAAGATTTAACTATGCTTAACAAACCTTATACAGAAAATGAAATCTCACAAACAATAAACTCACTAAGCAAATGTAAATCACCGGGACCAGATGGGATACAAAACGAATATTACATGAATAATGAAGCTATACTCACACCCTACTTAACAAAATTAATAAACTCCTTAACGGGCAAAGAGCATAGGATACCCCATGAAATGCTACAAGCCATTATCTCAGTCATTCCTAAGAACAAAGGAGACAAAGATTTAGTATCCAACTTCAGACCCATATCTTTATTAAACACTGATCTAAAAATAATCACAAAAACCATCAATTCAAGAATACAGCACATTTTACCAAACTTAATTACGAATGATCAAGTAGGATTCACCCAAAATAGAAATTCGACAGACGCAACTAGAAGAATACTAAACTTAATTTCAAATTCAGAAATCACAAACAACCAGTTGGTAATAGTTTCTGTCGATGCCGAAAAGGCATTCGACAGGGTCCAATGGGACTACCTATTTGAAGTACTCCAAAAGTTCGGTTTTCAAGGAAATATCTTAAACACTATTAAAGCCCTCTATGCAAACCCATCAGCTAGAATACTCACCAATAATCATCTCTCCGATCCGATCCCATTGTCAAACGGAACGAGACAAGGATGCCCCCTTTCCCGATCACTATTTAATTTGTTCATTGAACCACTAGCACAGAAAATTAGAACAAACCCAGATATAACTGGTTTAAACATTAACCAAATTGACTATAAAATATGCTTATTTGCGGATGATATTATTTTAACTGTCACCAATCCAATTTCCTCCATTCCCAACCTCTTAGCAACCATCCAAGAATTTACAAGCATATCTTGGTATAAATTAAATGTCGAAAAAACGCAGTTGCTAAGCTTTAACCTGAACAAACAAACAATCAACACCCTACAACAAAATACACCCTTTAATTGGAAAGCTGATAATATAAACTACTTAGGCATAACCATAACAAAATCAATAAATACTACCTACGAAATGAACCTACAGTCATTATACAAAAAAATTCAGAATGACATCATACACATTTCCAAAACTGAACTCTCCTGGATAGGGAAAATTGAAGCCTACAAGCTATTCATCCTACCGAAAATACTTTATGTCTTTAGATCGATACCGCTACACCTTACACAATCCTGGTGCAAGAAACTACAATCTCAGCTCACTAAATTCATTTGGGGAGGAAAAAAACCAAGAGTCTCTCTAACAACAATTCAAAAGAGCAGAAATAAAGGAGGACTGGCAGTCCCAAACATCTCTGCCTACTACAACTCCACAATGGTTAAACTTAGCCAAAAATGGTGGGACAACACTAACAAACCAAAATGGGTGGAGCTGGAAAATATTAACCGACAAATAAAAGAACTCAGATGGAATCTCCTTGCTTACCTTTGTGATAAGAACAAAAAGCTACCAAAAGAACCAACACTCAAAGCTACTATTCGCGCTTGGAGATCACTAGTAGCAACTACTTCAACTACCCAAGCAAAGATGCCTCCGAGATGGATCCCGATTAACGCGCTTACAGCATTCACTACAAATATCAAGACTCAAACATGGATAGATAAAGGGATCAAAACTTTGTCTGATATACTGGACAACGAAAACCATCTATTACCCTTTTTACAGCTTCAACATAGATTTGAATTACCCAAGGAAGAATTACCAAACTGGAACAAGATAAATCTACTTCTTGACAAACTCAACAAAAAACTCTATCTACCACACATCGTAACTCAATTAATACGATTTGGACAAACAAAAATTTTCTGGACTCTAAAAAACATATATTCGGAGTTCAACCAGGACTCGAAAATGATACAACTACCGGCCATGGAAATTTGGGCTAAGGAACTACACACACCAATACTGTTGGAAACTTGGGAACTAACCTACAAAACTGTATACAAGAGTATAACTAACGCATCTCTTATCGAGAACTTTTATAAAACTGCCACAAGATGGTATTACACCCCAACAAGAATCAGCAAGTTCGACGTCGGACAATCCTCTAACTGCTGGAGGAATTGTGGTAACCTGGGAACTATGAAACACATGTTCTGGGAGTGTCCTTTGCTACAAGACTATTGGGGAAAAATTCAAATTTTTATTAGCGAAATCGCTGAAACTGAAATAAATCTGACACCGGAATTAGCTCTACTATTGATAGACATTAACGAGGTCCCCATACACTCGAGAGCATTGGTGATACACATCCTCCTAACCGCTAAGACTCTAATAGCAAAAAAATGGAAGGAAACCATTCCACCAACATTTATTTCTTTGATTGACACCATAGCGACACACAACGCCTACGAATGGACACACGCCACAAGAAACAATCTACAGAAAAAATATACAAGAAAATGGAAACTTTGGAATAACTATTTTACTCCTGTTGTGGAACACGAACTGAACTAATGCTTAAGTGGAAGTTATTTATCCCTTCCTCCCTCCTTACCTTCCTTCCTCCCCCCTTCTTCCCTTCCCTTCTTTTCTTATTCTTCATTCTATCTGTTTAATGAGAGTTAACTATTGTTAGTTAAAAATGATTATTAACATTGATCTTGAAATGTTTAAATTTTATGCATAAGAATATGTTTATGTTACAGTTATGATAATATGAAAATCAATAAAAATTCTTGAACAAGGAATTCTGCAATCTTTATGGGTGTAAGAAGATCCAGACTACACCTTATCATCTGCAGACAAACTGTTTATGTGAAAAAATTAACCGAATTGTGATGGATTTGCTGAAGACCCTTCCAATAGAAGAAAGGAACATGTGGCCGTAAAGGCTGCCAGATCTAGTGGATATCTATAATAATATTCTAGTAAATTCCACCAATTTCAGTCCTGTTTACCTAATGAGAGGTAGACCCGGTAAGCTTCCATTGACTTGAAATGGGGGTATTGACCCCTGAAGGTAACCTCCCGGAGATGGACTATGATGCTGAGCATCAACAGCAGTATCTCCAGGTACAAGAATGTGTGGAGAGAAATCTGGCTCAGGCTCGGGAGAAGCAAGAGAGGGTCTACAACCAAAATGCGCCAGCCGGCCATCTGGAACCAGGAGAGCAGGTCCTGAAGCAGAAACAGCAGATCCACAAATTAGATGACCAATGGGAGGCTGAGCTCTACACTGTGATGCCGTCTCATCTTGATTCTCAGAAGGTTTGCTTGATAAGCCAGGATGGGGGAGAAACCTCAGCTACTGTCTCTCAAGACCATTTGAAACGATGTCCTGAACAGGTAAGGCGTCCTGAACTGGGCTTGTCAATGCTTGTTCACAAACCAGAAAAAGAGGAGATAATCCATACCATGCTGGGTGACCTCCCTGCTTCAGATTGGCTTCAGATTAACAGAGCCATTGTGGTTCCAGTGCTCACTTTCTCTATGCCAGTGACTGATCCACCCGCCAGGACCTTACGGGCTGAAGACTTTGATGAATACGACACCCCTCGTGCTATAGAGGAACCTGTCAGTCCCCGGGTGAGTCAGAGTGTACCTGTTATTCCACTAGAATCACAAGCACTAAACAATAGTGTACCCTCTCCACACATAGCTGATACTGATACAGATTTAAATACCCTGACAGAAGCACTGGTATTGCGTAGGTCAATGTGTAGCAACAAAGGTCAGGTTCCAACCCGGTATAGAGATGATTAGCCCCGGGAGAGGGAAGTAAAATTTGTAATGTAAATAGTGCAAATATTCTTCTTAGTTAGAAAAGTTAATGTAAATAGTTGGAGAATATATTTTTTTTTATATAACTTTTAGCAGCCCGGAGGTGATAAGAATACTGCAGTGTCAATGCAAGAAGATTACCACCGGGGCTGCACGAGCAAACTGGCCTGTCAGGCTGGGTAAATGTAAAGATTTTTGTTACTTTTTGAACTTTTATTCTTTTTGTTGGACTGCTTTTCAGGTAACTTTGCTTGGTTTTTGTAATTTTTCTTTTGAAACTCTGTTATTAATTCCTGTTATGCTATATTTTTATATGTTTTCTCAGACAGGGAGTACTGAAATTAACCAAGGGGGAAGTGTGGCGCCCGGGGTCCGGTAATCACATTACCAGCTTGGAGGCAAGGCATCCACCAGGTAAAGCACACATATAACATATCCCAACCTGGGCCTGTAGAGGGAGCTCTAACAGCTGAGGTCAGGTCAGTTGCTGACGTCAGTAGAGGTCCCCTAGATATGCAGGTGCAGGGGGCGGAGCAGAAGGAGGAGAGGAAAGTGATCTTGGGGACAGGAGCCGTGTTAGGCTGGTCCAAGGAAACTGACAGTGTGTGGGACCCATAGCGAGGGCCTGAGGAGGAGAGAAGGAAGATCTGGGAGTGGTAGTAGTGCCAGCAAGCTCAGAATTAAGTATAGTACAGTCACCGGAGATTGAGATCGTAAGGGATTAAACACCCAGCAGCCAAATCCGGAGAGCAGATAGTTATACACTGCCCCGTTCACTGTAAAGCTAAAGAGACACAGCCGCACTACAGAGCCCAGGAGAGCTAAGTAGAGATAAAGCCAAGAGAAGGGTTCATGCTGCTTTTCCTACAGCTAGTACAGAACAGAGAGGGTCACAGCATTGCTTTATGCAGTCAGGGCCCAATGGACACAATCTAAAAGGAAAGCCTCAGAACTTGCCTGGCGTGGAAAGCCTAAAAGTATCTCCAAGCTCCGGACCCTGTGAACTTTAGAAAACAGTACCCGGTACTACCTGAGTTCCAGCATTAAAGGTAAAGAAAAGACTGTTACTCTTGTGTCTCCATATCATTGTTTGAGCTAATATCTGCAGCGGTGGTCATATCCAGCTGCATCCCACAGGTGGCGTCACTGACAAACTCTTATTTGTATTTTTATATTCTCCCTTCCGAATTGCGGTCCCTCCAGGGCCACGGGACTGGTCCACGGCCACCACCATGACATCCCCCTGTAAGCAGAGAATAAGGACCGGTCCTGAGTAACCCATAGCCCTGAGGGCGATACACATCCATATGGCTAAGTGGTGGATGAAGGATGCCAGTTTGCCATTATAAATTACCCAGGGATGTATGTCATGAACTATGAAGTTACCTGTGTGTACAAGTGAGCCTTCCAGTTACTTTCACAGTGTTACTACATACATGTAGTCTTTTTGGTATCTCCTAACCTGAATTGATTGTTCTAACGTGTACTGTCTTGCTTTTATATATCAATAAAGGTGTAAATTTTTGTAACTATAACTCCATAGTGTTTATCCCTTAATTAAATTATCTCAGGAGTGTTACTGAATCCAAAAAGTCTACAGTGTTGGCCAAAAGTATTGACACCCCTGCAATTCTGTCAGATAATACTCAGTTTCTTCCTGAAAATGATTGCAATTACAAATTCTTTGGTATTATTATCTTCATTTAATTTGTCTTCGATGAAAAAACACAAAAGAGAATGAAGCAAAAAGCAAAACATTGATCATTTCACACAAAACTCCAAAAATGGGCCAGACAAAAGTATTGGCACCCTCAGCCTAATACTTGGTTGCACAACCTTTAGCCAAAATAACTGCGATCAACCACTTCCGGTAACCATCAGTGAGTTTCTTACAATGCTCTGCTGGAATTTTAGACCATTCTTCTTGGCAAACTGCTTGGCAAACAGGTCCCTGATATTTGAAGGGTGCCTTCTCCAAACTGCCATTTTTAGATCTCTCCACAGGTGTTCTATGGGATTCAGGTCGGGACTCATTGCTGGCCACCTTAGAAGTCTCCAGTGCTTTCTCTCAAACCATTTTCTAGTGCTTTTTGAAGTGTGTTTTGGGTCATTGTCCTGCTGGAAGACCCATGACCTCTGCGGGAGACCCAGCTTTCTCACACTGGGCCCTACATTATGCTGCAAAATTTGTTGGTAGTGTTCAGACTTCATAATGCCATGCACACTCTCAAGCAGTCCAGTGCCAGAGGCAGCAAAGCAACCCCAAAACAACAGGGAACCTCCGCCATGTTTGACTGTAGGGACCGTGTTCTTTTCTTTGAATGCCTCTTTTTTTCTCCTGTAAACTCTATGTTGATGCCTTTGCCCAAAATGAGAGAACATTCTTCCAAAACAATTTAGGCTTTCTCAGGTAAGTTTTGGCAAACTCCAGCCTGGCTTTTTTATGTCTCGGGGTAAGAAGTGGGGTCTTCCTGGGTCTCCTACCATACAGTCCCTTTTCATTCAGACACCGATGGATAGTACGGGTTGACACTGTTGTACCCATGGACTGCAGGGCAGCTTGAACTTGTTTGGATGTTAGTCGAGGTTCTTTATCCACCATCCCCACAATCTTGTGTTGAAATCTCTTGTCAATTTTTCTTTTCTGTCCACATTTAGGGAGATTAGCCACAGTGCCATGGGCTTTAAACTTCTTGATGACACTGAGCACGGTAGACACAGGAACATTCAGGTCTTTGGAGATGGACTTGTAGCCTTGAGATTGTTCATGCTTCCTCACAATTTGGTTTCTCAAGTCCTCAGACAGTTCTTTGGTCTTCTTTCTTTTCTCCATGCTCAATGTGGTACACATAAGGACACAGGACAGAGGTTGAGTCAACTTTAATCCATGTCAAATGGCTGCAAGTGTGATTTAGTTATTGCTAACACCTGTTAGGTGCCACAAGTAAGTTACAGGTGCAGTTAATTACACAAATTAGAGAAGCATCACATGATTTTTCTAACAGTGCCAATACTTTTGTCCACCCCCTTTTTTATGTTTGGTGTGGAACTATATCCAATTTGGATTTAGGACAATTCTTTTTGTGTTTTTTTCATTGAAGACAAATTAAATGAAGATAATAATACCAAACAATTTGTGATTGCAATCATTTTCAGGAAGAAACTGAGCATTATCTGACAGAATTGCAGGGAGTGTCAATACTTTTGGCCAACACTGTATATGTACACACCAGTATGGTAAACTATAAGTGACCATGAGAAATTGTATTAAGTGGTGGTGTGGTATGTCCTTGAACTTATGAATATAAAATCGGAGTATTATATAGGATCTGAACTCATAATAGAGGGTTAAAACTATTTCAGTTTAGCCTGATTACCACGGTGCTACAAGATTTCACAATGATCACTCATATATTTTTATTGTTTCATATTCTTTGTCTCTTTCATTATAATCCTATCACATTGTAATGTTTTAAGTTAATTGAGATCTCTGCACAGTCTTCCTGTCACGCGCTTAGATGGCGCTGACATTGCTGGATGCTGCTGTGTATGTTTGTCTTTAATGGCCACTTTATACGCAGCTACAGGTAACAGGTTTTCCACAGGTAACTTACTGGCTGCAGTGAAATCATGGAGACATAGTTCCATTTGTACACAGCAACAAGATAGAACCATGTCTTCATGATTTCACTGCAGCCAGTAAGTTACCTGTGGAAAACCTGTTACCTGTAGCTGCGTGTAAAGGGGCCATAAGAGCTGCATGGTTGATAGTTGTGAAGGTCCTGGCCTCCCGTGTTGTGCTCCAGAACTGCATTCACTATAAGGTTCAACTGCTGGTTGAGGGGTTAATGTGTGACTCACTTGAACTCCCCCTAGCCTTTAATCCCATTACGACCAATGAGAGTTTAGCCGTCATGAAAAGATGTCAGTTCCCACATCATAACGGCTAAACTTGTCATGGCTTTGAACTGTCACTGCTTGTAAACAAACAGTGACAGCTCAAATCTAACAGCTGTCAGTGACAGCTAAGGGTCAGAGGAAGAGGTGTGGGACCCTTTTTAGTGGTCCCCACACTCAGACTGACCGATCACCTCATGATCGCGCAGGGAAATGCTGAATGTCAGCACTTCCCTGCATGATCTCTGTCACCTGTGCCCGGCTCCTGCAATCATTCCCTGCCTGTGTCCATCGCCCCTCCACTCATGTGCCCACTGCTCCTAGCCCGCTCCCCTGCCTCCCGGTCTCCTCCGTCCTCTCCCACTTCTTCCTCTGCTCACCGGTCTCCAGCCTCCGTTCCCCTCCCTCCTCTCCCTGCTTCCTCCTCCCCTCTCTCCTGTCTGTGCTCCCCTCCCTCCTCTCCTGCTTCCTCCTCCCCTCTCTCCTGTCTCCGCTCCCCGACCTCCTTCATCCTGTGCCCGCTCACCTCCTCCGGTCTTCTGCGGTGCCGCTCTTCTCCTCTGGTCTTCTGCGGTGCCGCTCTCCTCCTCTATCCTGGCTGCCCAGCCGCCGCCTGCCTGCTCAGCCCCGCTCCTCTCAGCCTCATCCCCTACTTAGAGGAGATGAGGCTCAGAGGAGCGATCTGACAGCCAGGGGCAGCGATCACTATGTGGTCGCTGTCCCTGGCTCTGTGTCACCCCCTTAGGTTCCAGGGAAAGGGAGTGCAGGGTCACTCACCTCTCCCCGTGAACGGCAACCTCAGGTTACCAGATATCACCATGGTAACCTTAGGTTGCTATGGCGATATCTGGTAACCTGAGGCTGCCATGGCAACATTTGGTAACCTGAGTTTGCCATGGTGACATCTGGTAACCTGAGGTTGCCATGGCGACATCTGCCATGGCAACCTCAGGTTATCAGATGTCGCCATGGCAACCTCAAGTTGCCAGACGTCGCCATGGCAACCTCAGGTTACCAGAAGTCGCCATGGTAACCTCAGGTTGCCATGGCGACATCTGGTAACCTGAGGTTGCCATGGCGACATCTGGTAACGTTTGGTTGCCATGGCGACATCTGGTAACCTGGGGTTGCCATGGCGATATCTGGTAACCTGAGGTTGCCATGGCGACATCTGCCATGGCAACCTCAAGTTAACAGATGTCGCTATGGCAACTTCAGGTTACCAAACGTCGCCATGGTAACCTTAGGTTGCCATGACGACATCTGGTAACCTGAGGGGTTTTGCCATGGCGACATCTGCCATGGCAACCTCAGGTTATCTGATGTCGCCATGACAACCTCAGGTTACCAGATGTCGCCATGGTAACCTGAGGTTTGCCATGGTGACCTCTGGTGTCCTGAGGTTGCCATGGCGACATCTGGTAACCTGAGGTTGCCATGGCGACATCTGGTATCCTGAGGATGCCATGGCGACATCTGCCATGGCAACCTCAGGTTACCAGATGTCGCCATGACAACCTCAGGTTACCAGATGTCGATGGCAACCTAAAGTTACCATGGTGACATCTGGTAACCTGAGGTTGCCATGGCGACATCTGGTAACCTGAGGTTGCCAAGGCGACATCTGGTAACCTAGGGTTGCCAAGGCAACATCTGGTAACCTAAGGTTGCCATGGCAACATCTGGTAACCTTTCTCAAGCCTCAGAGATCATGTAATATCTGGGACTAGGGTTTGCAGCACTGACAGCTGCACTGTATGGCAAATCAGTGCCATACAGTGCAGCATCAGTGTGACCTCAGAGACTGCAGCAGCAAGACCCTTGATCTCTCGCTGCAGTCTCTGGAGGCAACTGACCATCGTAGGACCATCGTTGTGGACGTCGGAGGGCATGTGGGGGTAATAAAGATGGAGTCCAAATATGTGTTTGTGTTTGTGTTTTTTGTTAAAATAAATTGATTTTTTAACAGTGTGTTGTGTCTTATTTACCATTTACTTAAAGGTTCCTAATGGCCGGGTCTAACAGTGACCCGACATTATGAAACTTGGGCTTAGTGCCAGCTGCCAATGCAAAGCTGGTATTAACCCCTTCATTATTATTATTATTATTAGGTATTTATATAGCTCTATTAGGATACATGGCGCTGTACAAGTTAGGGGGGTAGACAAAGACAAGTGGTCGAAAAACGACGACAAATCGACAAAACAATCGTACGGGTAAAATAGGACTTTATTACCCAGTTTGCCACCGGCGCCAGGGCAACAGGAAGAGTCTGGGTACAGCGCCAGGAAATGGCGCTTCTAATGAATGCGTCATTTCCTGGGATGGCTGCGGGATGCAATTTGCAGCGTGGGGGGCCCAGAACGGTTGGGCCTCTCCATACTGTGGATTCCAGCTCTCAGCTGTCTAGTTGTACCTGGCTGGAAGCTAAAAATACGTCGAAGCCCACGTCGTATTTTTTTGTAATTATTTCAAGAAATAATTTTAAAAAAAGCTCCGCTGTAATTTGGTTACCAGCCAGGTACAACTAAGCAGCTGAGGGTGGGTAGCACCCCGTAGCTGCTTAGTTGTACCAGGCTGGAAACTAAAAATGCCCACATAGTTTTTTTAAAAAATTAATTCAAGAATTAAAAAAAAGGGCTCCGCTGTATATTGATTACCAGCCAGTTAAAACTAGGCAACTGGGGGTGGGTGGCAGCCTGTACCTGCCTGTTGTATTTGTGCTGGTGACCAAAAATATAGCGGAGCCCCATATAATCAGTGCAAAATCTCACATGTGGAGAACTCCATGGTTTAGATACATTAGGGAATCTCCAAATGCGATATGGTGTTCACTAATGATTTCAGCTAACTTTCCGCTTGGAGCGTCAAATGGCGCTCCTTCCCTTCCGAGCCCCGCTGCCCGCTCAAACAGTGGTTTTCCACAACATATGGGGTATTGGTTTACTCAGGAGAAATTGCCCAATATATTTTAGGATCCATTTTATCCAGTTGCCAAGTGAAAATGAAACAATTGAGGCTAAGAGAACATTTTTGTGAAAAAAAAAGTACTTTTTCATTTTTACAGATCAATTTGTGAAGCACCTGGAGGTTCAAAGTGCTCACTATACATCTAGATATGTTCCCTGGGGGTCTAGTTTCCAAAATGGGGTCACTTGTGGGGTAGCTCCAATGTTTAGGCACACAGGGGCTCTCCAAACGCGACATGGTGTCCGCTAACAATTTGAAAGAAAAATTAGCTCCCATAGTTAGCGGACACCATGTTGCGTATGGAGAGCCCCATCCTGTTGCCCATGCGAAAATGAAAAAATTGAGCCTAAAAGAACATTTTTGTTGGAAAAATTAAAATGTCCATTTTTTCCTTCCACGTTGCTTTAGTTCCTGTGAAGCACCTGAAGGGTTAATAATCTTCTTGAATGTAGTTTTGAGTAGCTTGAGGGGTGCAGTTTTCGGAATGGTGTCACTTTTGGGTGTTTTCTGTCATATACACCCCTCAAAGGGACTTCAAATGTGATGTGGTCACTAAAAAATGTTTTTTTTAATTTTGCTGGAAAAATGAGAAATTGCTGATGAACTTTGAACCCTTATAACTTCCTACCCCAAAATTTTTTTTTTCCAAAATTGTGCTAATGTGAAGTAGACATGTGGGAAATGTTATTTATTAACTATTTTGTGTCACATAACTCTCTGGTTTAACAGAATAAAAATTAAAAATTAGAAAATTGCAAACTTTTCAAAATTTTCACCAAATTTTTGATTTTTTCACAAATAAACGCAAAAATGATCGACCTAAATTTACTACCAACATGAAGCCCAATATGTGACGAAAAAACAATTCCAGAATCGCTAGGATCTGTTGAAGCGTTCCAGAGATATTACCTCATAAAGGGACACTGGTCAGAATTACAAAAAACGGTCTGGTCATTAACCTGCAAAGTGACTCAGTCCTTGAGGGGTTAAGTAGCCTCTCCTTCCACCAGGTGGTGCTGCTGATGATAGAGTGTCACTCTATGCCTGGAAGCCGTACTGACCTGTGTGTTTGTGTTGCTGAAGTCCTTTCCTTTGGAGTTGCTGTATCCCAGTTCTGTGGAGAGAGGTGAGGGGGGAATAGCGCAGGGCTAATGGAGGAGGTTAGGGAGAGGCAGGAGGCCCGAACCTTCTCACCATCAGAGATACCTTCGGGATCAGGGCCATTCAGGGTTCCTAGACTAGGGTCAGACTAGTCTTCCCTGGTCACCCTGCCCATAACTGCCATTCCCTGATCAGCATTCTCACTACACCATGACACTTCCTTTATTTTTGGTATATTAATTACCCTTTCACTGCTAGCTACTACTTAGTTTATTCTATGCATTAATTGATTCCTTATAATGACTTTGTTTCTGATACTTTTTCATATTCCACTGGGGATATCATATGGTCCAGGTGGTAAAACGTGCCTTTCTCTTTTTTTACAGATATTGTGATCAGCAGAAAAAGAAACTACTTAATCTACAATAGTCGGCAAATATTAACGCCCTGACATCAAGCTGTATCTCTATAATCAGCATTACCCATAAAAGAATACACACATATGTATATGTATATACTAGCTGTGAGCCCGATTCTAAAGAATCGGGTAGTCTAGAATCCATATATAGTTTATTTAGTAATAGTTAGGGGAGTGCGGTGAAATTAATTGTGTGTATACAGGCGGCTCAGTGGGTAGCAGAGTATACAGTGGCTCAGTGGGTAGCAGTGAGTGCGGCGGCTCAGTGGTCAGCAGTGAGTGCGGCGGCTCAGTGGTCAGCAGTGAGTGCGGCGGCTCTGTGGTCAGCAGTGAGTGCGGCGGCTCAGTGGTCAGCAGTGAGTGCGGCGGCTCAGTGGTCAGCAGTGAGTGCGGTGGCTCAGTGGTTAGCAGTGAGTGCGGTGGCTCAGTGGTTAGCAGTGAGTGCGGCGGCTCAGTGGTCAGCAGTGAGTGCGGCGGCTCAGTGGTCAGCAGTGAGTGCGGCGGCTCAGTGGTCAGCAGTGAGTGCGGCGGCTCTGTGGTCAGCAGTGAGTGCGGCGGCTCTGTGGTCAGCAGTGAGTGCGGCGGCTCAGTGGTCAGCAGTGAGTGCGGCGGCTCAGTGGTCAGCAGTGAGTGCGGTGGCTCTGTGGTCAGCAGTGAGTGCGGCGGCTCTGTGGTCAGCAGAGGACGGCGGCTCTGTGGTCAGCAGTGAGTGCGGCGGCTCTGTGGTCAGCAGAGGACGGCGGCTCTGTGGTCAGCAGAGGACGGCGGGTCTGTGGTCAGTGCAGGACGGCGGCTCTGTGGTCAGCGCAGGACGGCGGCTCTGTGGTCAGCGCAGGACGGCGGCTCTGTGATCAGCGCAGGACGGGGGCTCTGTGGTCAGCGCAGGACGGGGGCTCTGTGGTCAGCGCAGTACGGGGGCTCTGTGGTCAGCGCAGGACGGGGGCTCTGTGGTCAGCGCAAGACGGGGGCTCTGTGGTCAGCGCAGGACGGGGGCTCTGTGGTCAGCGCAGGACGGGGGCTCTGTGGTCAGCGCAGGACGGGGGCTCTGTGGTCAGCGCAGGACGGGGGCTCTGTGGTCAGCGCAGGACGGGGGCTCTGTGGTCAGCGCAAGACGGGGGCTCTGTGGTCAGCGCAGGACGGGGGCTCTGTGGTCAGCGCAGGACGGCGGCTCTGTGGTCAGCGCAGGACGGGGGCTCTGTGGTCAGCGCAAGACGGGGGCTCTGTGGTCAGCGCAGGACGGGGGCTTTGTGCAGGACGGGGGCTCTGTGGTCAGCGCAGGACGGGGGCTCTGTGGTCAGCGCAGGACGGGGGCTCTGTGGTCAGCGCAGGACGGGGGCTCTGTGGTCAGCGCAGGACGGGGGCTCTGTGGTCAGCGCAGGACGGGGGCTCTGTGGTCAGCGCAGGACGGGGGCTCTGTGGTCAGCGCAAGACGGGGGCTCTGTGGTCAGCGCAGGACGGGGGCTCTGTGGTCAGCGCAGGACGGCGGCTCTGTGGTCAGCGCAGGACGGGGGCTCTGTGGTCAGCGCAAGACGGGGGCTCTGTGGTCAGCGCAGGACGGGGGCTTTGTGCAGGACGGGGGCTCTGTGGTCAGCGCAGGACGGGGGCTCTGTGGTCAGCGCAGGACGGGGGCTCTGTGGTCAGCGCAAGACGGGGGCTCTGTGGTCAGTGCAGGACGGGGGCTCTGTGGTCAGCGCAGGACGGGGGCTTTGTGGTGAGCGCAGGGCGGGGGCTCTGTGGTTAGCAGTGAGTGCGGTGGGTGAGTGGTTAGCAGTGAGTGGGGTGGCTCAGTGGGTAGCAGTGAGTGGGGCGGGTCAGTGGGTGGTAGTGAGTGCGGCGGCTCAGTGGTCAGCAGTGAGTGCGGCGGCTCAGTGGTCAGCAGTGAGTGCGGCGGCGCAGTGGTCAGCAGTGAGTGCGGCGGCGCAGTGGTCAGCAGTGAGTGCGGCGGTGCAGTGGTCAGCAGTGAGTGCGGCGGCTCAGTGGTCAGCAGTGAGTGCGGCGGCTCAGTGGTCAGCAATGAGTGCGGCGGCTCAGTGGTCAGCAGTGAGTGCGGCGGCTCAGTGGTCAGCAGTGAGTGCGGCGGCTCAGTGGTCAGCAGTGAGTGCGGCGGCTCAGTGGTCAGCAGTGAGTGCGGCGGCTCAGTGGTCAGCAGTGAGTGCGGCGGCTCAGTGGTCAGCAGTGAGTGCGGCGGCTCTGTGGTCAGCAGAGGATGGCGGCTCTGTGGTCAGCGCAGGACGGCGGGTCTGTGGTCAGCGCAGGACGAGGGCTCTATGGTCAGCGCAGGACAGCGGCTCTGTGGTCAGCGCAGGACGGGGGCTCTGTGGTCAGCGCAGGACGGGGGCTCTGTGGTCAGCGCAGTACGGGGGCTCTGTGGTCAGCGCAAGACGTGGGCTCTGTGGTCAGCGCAGGACGGGGGCTTTGTGGTCAGCGCAGGACGGCGGCTCTGTGGTCAGCGCAGGACGGGGGCTCTGTGGTCAGCGTAGTACGGGGGCTCTGTGGTCAGCGCAGGACGGGGGCTCTGTGGTCAGCGCAGGACGGGGGCTCTGTGGTCAGCGCAGGACGGGGGCTCTGTGGTCAGCGCAGGACGGGGGCTCTGTGGTCAGCGCAGGACGGGGGCTCTGTGGTCAGCGCAGGATGGCGGCTTTGTGGTCAGCGCAGGATGGGGGCTCTGTGGTCAGCGCAGGACGGCGGCTTTGTGGTCAGCGCAGGATGGGGGCTCTGTGGTCAGCGCAGGACGGGGGCTCTGTGGTCAGCGCAGGACGGGGGCTCTGTGGTCAGCGCAGGACGGGGGCTCTGTAGTCAGCGCAGGACGGGGGCTCTGTGGTCAGCGCAGGACGGGGGCTCTGTGGTCAGCGCAGGACGGCGGCTCTGTGCAGGACGGCGGCTCTGTGGTCAGCGCAGGACGGGCGCTCTGTGGTCAGCGCAGGACGGGCGCTCTGTGGTCAGCGCAGGACGGGGGCTCTGTGGTCAGCGCAGGACGGGGGCTCTGTGGTCAGCGCAGGCTAGGTGGGCGGAGCCACGGCGGGAGTGACGCGAGGTGGGCGGAGCCACGTCGGGAGTGAAGCGAGGTGGGCGGGGCCACGTCAGGAGTGCCGCGAGGTGGGCGGAGCCACGGCGGGAGTGCCGCGAGGTGGGCGGAGCCACGACGGGAGTGCCGCGAGGTGGGCGGAGCCACGACGGGAGCCGTGTAGCGGGATGGCAGCGGGGTAAGTATACTGGAGTGTGTGTGTGCGTGTGTGTGTGTGTGATGTGGTTGGGATAGTGTGTGTGTGTTTGGGAGGACTGTAGTGAGAGGCTGTGTGTGTGTGTTTGATGAGACAGTAGTGAGGGGGGCGAGCGGAACGTTGAAACGCCGGTGCCTGTAGCTGCACGGAAAGTTCCGCGCGGCTACCCCGCACTGTGATGTCAGCAGTATGGTCGGAGGCCGTCACGGAAGTAACCCTTCGGGTTCTCCGGAAGTGGCCTTCGGCTTTTATATAATAGATATAGTTTGACTTATAATAAAAATAATTGATGTTTCTCTTAAAACTTTAATACAAATTATTAAAAGTTAATGTGGTTTATTTCTTTGAGTTTTTTGTGCAGGGGCAAAGCAAAATCAATCTGTATATTTATTAAAGCTTATGGTAAAATTTTAATTATTTCACATAAAAATTTTTTTTTCAAAGTAAAAACTTGAATAAAGAATTATACCTACATTCTATTGTTCCCTGGAACAAAGGGTATTCAAACCCACTAGTGTTCACCTCTACATTCTTCATCAATTTCCTGACAGTCTAAAGCCCCCGTCACACATAACGAGATCATTGTAACGTCACAGGTTTTGTGATGTAACAGTGATCTCGCTAACGATCTCGCTACGTGTGACACTTAGCAGCGATCAGGCCCCTGCTGTGAGATCGCTGATCGTTACAAAGTGCTCTGGGTCATTTTTTGATCGTTGCACTCCCGCTGGTCAGTATGCATCGCTGTGTGTGACAGCGAGAGACCAACGATCAGTGACCTCACAGGCCAGTAACCATGGTAAACACCGGGTATCTAGGCAGTGCGCGCTGCCTAGATACCCGGTGTTTATCATGGTTACTAGCGCTAAGCAGGGAGGACGCTGATAACTATAATAAACAGCGGGTATCTAGGCAGTGCGCAGCCTAGATACCCGCTGTTTATCATAGTTACCAGTTTCCTCCCGCTTCCAGCGATGTGGAGGTGGCTCCCTGGTCCCTGATCGCTGAGGAGATCTGCCAGTTTGACAGCTCCCCAGGATCCAAGATGGCCGCCACCTAGAGGGGACACATACCATGGAGCTCTGCACACCGCCTGCAATCTGTGCCATCCCGCCTCAGGAGACCAATATAGAGGCACTTACTGGCTCTGGCACCAAGTAATCTTACAAGCCCAGGATTGAAGCACTCCGAGCCCAGTGTGTGCCCCCCAGGTGGGTTTTGTCTGGCCCCCCCTTTCCTGCATAGCAGACTGCCTGTGCTCCAGGCTTGGAGTCGCGCCTGGTCCCTGGTAGCTGGGGATGCGGCGCCTGGGGGGAGCTGCAGCGATTCCCTGTGCGCCCCTGGAAGAAAGAAGGGAAGCACTGGCGGATTAGTGACCGGCGGAGCCGCACAGCTGCCGGAGCAACGCTACTTCTGGCCGGCCTCCATTAGAGAGAGAGATCACTCCCCACTGACAGGAGCCTGACTCCCAGCGGCCGCACAAGCTTTTAACACCCGACACCTACCTGAGCGTTGCGACCGAGGGACGTGACGGGGAACAGAGGACGGCTGATCCAGGGAGAGAAGAGGGAGAGCACAGACTTCAAACAGTACCGCCATAATAGTGAGTTTTCCGCCTGCGGAGCCACAGCAAACAGGTGGAGGACCGGAGTGCATGGGGGACTGGGATTTGGCACACACACATAGTGCTGAGACTTATATGTGGTCAGAACACGCTGCCCTGCATGGGTGTTGATATCATAAATCCCTGACAGCTGCGGTGACGCGCGGAGTGGGGACACACATCAGATAGCAGCAATATAGCGACGGCTCCCGCCTGCGGAGCTACAGAGCAGCACAGTAGAGCTGAATGACTGTGTAGCTGGAAGTGCTGACTTTAATTACGACCCCCACCTGTGGAGCTGCAGAGCTGCACAGCAGAGTTGGGCGAGTGTGTGGCTGGGAGTGCTGGCATAAACTTCAATTGCGACCCCCACCTGCGGAGCTACAGAGCTGCACGGCAGGGCTGAGCAAGTGTGTGGCTGGGAGTGCTGGCATAGACTTTAATTACGACCCCCACCTGCGGAGCTACAGAGCTGCACGACAGGACTGAGCAAGTGTGTGGCTGGGAGTGCTGACACAGATTTTAATTGCAGGAAGACTGTTTGCAGAAACTAATCTGATTAGACACCTAGCTGTGGTGTATGAAGAGAGACTAGATATAAGCACCTCCTCACAGGATCTACTTACCCCCAGAGGCTACTGACCCACACTACAGCGAGCCCTAAGTACAGTCTGCAGGGAAATTACTGCCATCGTAACGAAGTCACTCCCCATGCAGACCAGGCCTAGTGACACAAGGTATATTATACTCCTCACACTGTGTGTGCTCTTACACTTATAGGCAATCTTGCCGCGATATACAGAATGCTTTATACCTCACACTTAGCCATTTTGGAGCAACGGCACCATCTTCTGCACCAGAGTGGAACTGCGCCACATATCCCTAGTTTAGTTGAAACTATCGCCTCCTTTGGATCTCATATTACCCTACCTATACCATAGAGAGACTTCCAGACTTTTCTGATCTCATCGAACTATCTTTTAGGCATTTCATTAGCTAACCCATTGCAACCCCCCTCGACATGTGAATAACTCAACAACGACGGGGTGGTTAGAGAGGCCCGGGACAAAAGAATCTATACTCCAAGTCTAGACAAAATGGTCAAATTACTAATAAAGCATCTAAGACGCCGGCAAAATCAGGTCACTCTACTCAAGCAGACCTAGATAAATACATCCAGAAACAATCAGCCATGACGACTTCATCCAAATCTGCAAGCCAAAAGCTTCAGAACGATCACTCCGACTCAGAACCAGACAGTGTAGAGAGTGACAAAGAATCCTCTAAATCCTCTAAATCCACACACATTACCAGATCTTTCATTAAACGGATTATAAATGAAGAATTAAGTGAAGCACTAGAGCCTACCAGGAGAGACATTGTGGAAAGTAAACAGGATCTCTCACAGATGGGCCACAGAGTCGAAACATTGGAGACTTCCCACACACAATCAGTCCAACACTCTAACACCGTATTACATAGTCTACAACAACACGAAGAACATCTTAACCATATTTTTGTAACATTGGAAGACCACGAGAATAGGGAAAGGAGGAATAATATACGGTTGAAGGGGATACCAGAGACAATTGGACAGGATGCCCTTGTTACCACTGTCACAGACCTATTTAGGTCAATTCTAACCCCAGAAGACCCAACAGACATGGAGCTAGTAAGGGTCCACAGAGCCCTACGACCAAAACCCCCAATGTCAGAACCACCTAGAGATTTGATTTGCAGATTTTTGGACTATAGAACCAAGAATCTTGTACTCCGCAGGGCCAGAGAATCGTCTGACATATCCTGCAATGGCTCAGCAGTGCAGATATATCAAGATCTGTCGGCAATCACGTTAAAGAAGAGAAGGCTCCTGAAACCTTTCTCCACGATCCTACACCAGAGACACTTTCCCTATCGCTGGCTATTCCCCTTTGGAATTTTCATCTCTGCTAAAGATAAAAAATTTCAAGCAAGGACGTCAGCTGACATAAAGAAGGTTTGCTCGGACTTGGACATTGAACTTGACCATTACTGTGACCTAGAAGCTATCACTTCGGCAAGTTTACTAGCACCTGTTCCTCATCCCCCTCAATGGCAAACAGTCCGAACACCTAGATCACAAAGGAAGAAGAGGAAGTCAACCAAGCACGTGATGCATCAAGATGATGACACCTTTCCCGGATGATCAGGCGAAGGGGTCCATTCAATGCCATATAACTTGTTTATAACTACCTACACAGGAGAGGAGAGCCCCATTTGAGCTAATTTGCTTCTCTCTCTTTTCTTCAACTAAACAACGAGAATTCTGTTAGAATGATATTGTTATTGCTGTGAATTACTTCTTCAACCTATACATTTAAATTTCAAACTGTATTAAGGTTCATTTTGGATAGGACACTCAGAGAACTGGATACCTTCTTAGTGACTACATCCTCTGAAGTAGATCATTTTAGCCCAGAAACCTCTTGAAGTTATATTTAGTTTTATTTAGAAAGTTTTGGAGTTTACACACCGTATAGTTAATTAAATCCCGGGTCCTTGACCCCCTCTCTGATATCTTGGCGGACTTTCGTATACTCAAAGATTGCTGACCTTATATATAGTGCAACTAAAGCTGCCTATGTTCAATATGTTTATATGTATGTTATGTTCACCCACTATATGTTCTTTCTTTACCCCTCCCCTCAGGTTTTTCTCTCCCACTTCTCATACTACCTGACTCCAATATTGCTCCGACCCAAAGCAACAGGGACATTTCACCACCGAAAAAGCCACCCGATTAACAAACATCATGACATCAAACCGTAAGTCGTTCCGCATTGTCTCCAGTAATGTCCATGGTTTCAATTCACCCATACCTCGCTCACAGACATTGCAACACTTTAAAAGATCCAAATATGATATCTTATTCTTACAGGAAACACACCTTCGGAAAGAGAGATCGCCCTCCTTTGAAAAATGCTTTTATGATAAGTGGTATCAGGCTTATACCCCCATAAAGGGAGCCAGAGGGGTGGCGATCGCCTTAGCCAAAGATGTCCCCTTCCTGTTGCTAGAGAGTCTTGGTTGACTTCGAGGGCAGATATACATTCAATAAGGGCTTGATTGGAGGCAATGTGGTAACTCTTGGAAACTTATACTCACCCAACACCCGTCATATGAAGTGGTTCAAGAAAGTTATAAACAAATTAAACTTATTTAAAGACGGCACAGTGTTATTGGGAGGTGACTTAAACGTTGCCCTCGAACCTACTTTAGACACATCATCTGGGAAAAGTTCTATCCCAAGACTCGACTTACTAAACATACAGACCCTACTACAGACCTCGGAACTGATAGATGTATGGAGGTACCTACACCCAAAAGACAAAACGTACACGTACTATTTCCATTCCCACAAAACCTACCACAGACTCGATTATATCCTAATTTCACGACATATCCTTCCAAAGACGTCAAATGTAGACATTCTACCGGCACTTTACTCAGATCATGCAATGATAACTCTAACCCTTGAGCTACAGAAACCACTCTCTAGCTTCAGAACTTGGAGACTAAACGAGACCTTATTACACTCAACTGAAGTTAGAGCTAATGGTGGGTTTACACACACCAATCATTGTATCCAATATCTGAACAGATCTCTGGTTGCAGTGAAATCATGGACACATAGTTCCATTTTGTGGCTGTGTACAACATGGAGCAATCTGTCCATGATTTCACTGCAACCAGAGATTGGTTCAGAGATTGGATACAATGATTGGTGTGTGTAAACCCACCATAAAATTCAGACAGCAATATCTGATTACTTCTCTTTTAATGCTATACCTGAAACAGACCCGACAACAGTTTGGGAGGCACATAAAGCTACATTACGAGGCCAAATAATCTCAATAGCATCTCACCTTAACAAAAAGAGACAAAGTGAATTGGAGACACTTTATAAAGATATTGCTAAACTAGAAGTTGAACATCAGCAGACACATTTACCCGACAAACTCATCCAACTAACCAACTTTAGACAACAGCTTAACGATATATTAAATAAACAAGCCGCCAAATATTTTTCTAACTGGAAGAATCGCTTGATGGTGCATATGGAGATAAGGCCTCTAAATTTTTTTTTTTTTAACCATTGTATTTTTATTGGTTTAAACACAATAAATGTACAACAAGAAAAAAAACAGCTAAATGGTGAATGTATAGCTGTACAAGAACAGGGATCAAATAATAAATAACAGGTCATGGATATTTAAGAGGGGGGGGAAGGGGGAAGAGGGGTATACACAGTGGGAAAGCAGGAAAATCATATGTTCCATAACATTTAATACTTAGTGTACGCTTAAGATTATAAGTCTAATCCTAATATCCATCGTTCATTTCAAATGTTATCGGGAGTAAGGCGTCAGGGCTTTATACATATTGTCAATGATCTTAAGTCTGAACTGTATTGTAGTTCGACTCAACCCAGGGGTCCCACCAGTTCAATATCCTCGTCCTGCGAGAGAGGTCATGTGCTAGAGTTAGCTCATATCAAAAGTGGAGATTCACTTTCCCTATAAGATCTTCGTGAGTAGGTATCGAAGGGTTCTTCCAATGAGAAGCCAAGCATATACGGGCTGTTACTAGAACATTAGTTAGAATGGGTCGCAAAGTACGGGGAAAGTCTGTTATGCCAATGCCTAGAAGAGCCAGTTGAGGGGTCAGAGTGTAGGGAAGACCCATCAGGTCTTTTAGTAGGGTCTCTATTCTACTCCAATAGGGAACCACTTTTGAACAAGACCACCAGATATGGGTTGCTGACCCCATACCCCCACATAACCTCCAACACTTTGGAGAAGTTGACGGCGACTTTCCCTTAAAGCCAGCCAAGCGGACCGGAGTCAGATACCAATCAAGGGAGAGGTTTTTTTGCTTGTTCTAGATGGCCTATACAGGCACTATATGTGGCAGCGTGCTGTGCGGCAGTGCACCATTCCTCCAAAGTGGCAGAGAATGAAAGCCTGGACTCCCATCTTTCCATATAGGGTAGTTTGCTAGTACAGTTATGTTCCACAAGAGCTCTATATAAAACCGATATACCGTGCTGAACAATCGTATTATGTTTATAGTATGTTTGTATGGCAGTGTTCCATTCCCTATCCTCCTCCCAGTGGATCGCCGTGGAAGAAAGCAAGTGACGTATTTGTAGGTATTGATAGAAAGTCGTGCATGGTATTGAATATCGTGATATTATTGAGTCAAAGGGCCTCATGATTAAATTATCAGCTATATCAGAGAGAGAATTAATTCCTCCTTTCCTCCAAGCATTCAGGGATAATGAGTCAATCAAATCCTCCAGTGCATTTAGAGAAATATACTGGTATAAAAAAGCCCAGGTGTGACACCCTTAACTGGGACCAAATTTTCAATACAGCTTGCATAGAACGTAGCAAGCCAGTGTGTTCCCTGCAGTGTAGGAGCTGAATCTCCAGCAGTAGTCTGGTGGAATGTCTAGGCGTACTCCAGGTCTCAATCTAGTGCCATAAGGGTCCCATATAGCCAGACCACCAGATCTGCGCTACTTCAAGGAGGATTGCTCTGTAGTATGCTCAGATATTCGGAGCTCCCAGACCCCCCAACTTTCCCGGCAGTACCAATTTGTTGTCCGCCACTCTATGTGGTCTATTGTTCCAGATAAATTTATTTAATAAAGTCTGCAATCGAGTAATTTGCTTAACTGGAAAATACAGGGGCAAACACCGGAGCAAGTATAAAATTTTAGGGAGGAGGTTCATTTTAACTAGCTGTATTCTCGCCATCCACGTCAGTTGTATGGAAGAGTACGAGGAGATGAGAGCAGATAAGTCTTTCATAAGTATGTCACAGTTAGTTTGTAATATACGTTTTATACAAATTATTTTTATTCCCTGATATGTAAATTCAGTAAGAGCCCAAGTGAAGGGATATTTCTGGCGTAACGTTTCTCGAAGAGGAGTTGGGACAGTAATCAGATATATCACGGACTTAGTTAAATTCAATCTATTATATAATTGCCGTAACTGACTTCCGTCGAAGCGGCGCAACTTCCGGTGGCTTTGTTAGCGAGTCCAGGGTGTTTCTCCTGGACTCTGTCCGTGGCCGCATAGCGGCCACGGCGACTCCCGAAGCAATGCCCGCAAAGCGGGCATTGCGAGTCGTTGCAGTCTTGCGAAGCAATGCCCGCGAAGCAGGCATTGCGAGTCGCTAACAAAGCCACAGCCAGCAGGGACTCGCATAGCGCTGTAGTGTACACCGCTATAGTATACTACAGTCCCATGCCCATACGCCTGTCCGCCCCTAAACCTAAGCGCTGGCGCTTAAGGGCCGACACGCGTATGCCCATGGGACTGTAGTATACCATCGCGCTGTACACTACAGCGCCATGCTCTTAACCGCCGCACCTAAGCCCCTACCCCCTAAGCCCCGCTGCACCTAAGCCACTACCCTCTAAGCCCCGCCGCATCTAAGCCAAGCCCCTACCCCCTAAGCCCCGCCGCACCTAAGCCCCTACCCTCTAAGCCCCGCCGCATCTAAGCCAAGCCCCTACCCCCTAAGCCCCGCCGCACCTAAGCCCCTACCCCCTAAGCCCCGCCGCACCTAAGCCCCTACCCCCTAAGCCCCGCTGCACCTAAGCAACTACCCTCTAAGCCCCGCCGCACCTAAGCCTAAGCCAAGCCCCTACCCCCTAAGCCCCGCCGCACCTAAGCCCCTACCCCCTAAGCCCCGCCGCACCTAAGCCCCTACCCTCTAAGCCCCGCCGCATCTAAGCCAAGCCCCTACCCCCTAAGCCCCGCCGCACCTAAGCCCCTACCCCCTAAGCCTCGCCGCACCTAAGCCCCTACCGTCCGCCGCCGCCCCGCTGCACCTAAGCCACTACCCTCTAAGCCCCGCTGCACCTAAGCCCCTACCCTCTAAGCCCCGCCGCATCTAAGCCCGCCGCACCTAAGCCCCGCCGCACCTAAGCCCCTATCCCCTAAGCCCCGCCGCACCTAAGCCCCTACCCCCTAAGCCTCGCCGCACCTAAGCCCCTACCGTCCGCCGCCGCCCCGCTGCACCTAAGCCACTACCCTCTAAGCCCCGCCGCACCTAAGCCCCTACCCTCTAAGCCCCGCCGCATCTAAGCCCGCCGCACCTAAGCCCCGCCGCACCTAAGCCCCTATCCCCTAAGCCCCGCCGCACCTAAGCCCCTATCCTCTAAGCCCCGCCGCATCTAAGCCAAGCCCCTACCCCCTAAGCCCCGCCGCACCTAAGCCCCTACCCCCTAAGCCCCGCCGCACCTAAGCCCCTACCCCCTAAGCCCCGCTGCACCTAAGCCACTACCCTCTAAGCCCCGCCGCACCTAAGCCCCTACCCTCTAAGCCCCGCCGCACCTAAGCCCCTACCCTCTAAGCCCCGCCGCATCTAAGCCAAGCCCCTACCCCCTAAGCCCCGCCGCCGCACCTAAGCCCCTACCCTCTAAGCCCCGCCGCATCTAAGCCAAGCCCCTACCCCGTAAGCCCCGCCGCACCTAAGCCACTACCCTCTAAGCCCCGCCGCACCTAAGCCCCTACCCTCTAAGCCCCGCCGCATCTAAGCCCCTACCCCCTAAGTCTAAGTCCGCCGCACCTATGCCCCGCCGCACCTAAGCCCCTATCCCCTAAGCCCCGCCGCCTCCTAAGCTCCCGCTGCTGTCGCTAACACCTAAGGCCCTACACCCGAAGCCCCCGACGTCCCCTAACCTAACGCCCCCGTCGATCACTTGCATGCCTTCTTAGTCATCTGATCGTCCGTCCGATCCACAAGTCCTCCGTCCGGCCAGGCGTCCTCTTCCTCCGGCCCCGGGGGTCTTCTCTCTTCTTTCCGCCATCTCCGGCTCTTCATCTGGCCCCCGGGGTCTTCTGTCTTCTTTCCGCCAACTTACATCTCCGACGTCCTCTTCACTTCTCATTAAGATAGAATGGACGAAAAATCCGCCATTCTATCTCTATGAGATGTGAGCTGCTCTTCTGATTGGTCGCTGTCTAATGCCCTCAGCCAATCAGAAGAGCACCTCATATCCCATTGAAATACATTAGTGGTGTGTCGCCGATTTTATGGCCGCCCACCTGGTTCTATTTGTCGGCCCTAAAATCGCGGACACACCGCTAATGCATGTCTATGGGCAGTCAGCTCGATTTCTGATTGGTCGCTCTCTGAATCAGAATTCGACCTCACTGCCCATAGACATACATTAGCGGTGTGTCCGCGATTTTCGGGCCGACAAATAGAACCAGGGGTCCGGCCGTTAATTCGCCGACACACCGCTAATGTATGTCAACAAATAAATTTAATAATAAAAAAAATAATAAAAAAATAATTACAAATAATAAAAAAAATAAATAAAAAATAATAAATAATTAAATAAAAAATAATAATAAAAAAATAAATAAGAGGACCTGAAGGAGAACTGTGTCTCAGCCTCACTTAAAATAACTAATAAATTTAATAATAAAAAAAATAATTAAATAATATTTAAAAAATAATAGAAAAATAATAAATAATTAAATAAAAAATAATAATAAAAAAATAAATAAGCGGACCTGAAGGAGAACTGTGTCTCAGCCTCACTTAAAATAACTAATAAATTTAATAATAAAAAAAATAATTAAATAATATTTAAAAAATAATAAAAAAATAAGAAAAAAATAATAAAATAAAAAATAATAATAAAAAAAAAAAAAAATGCTAATAATATCACCCCTTTCAGCGGACCTGAAGGAGAACTGTGTCTCAGCTTCAGGCTCACTTAAAATAACTAATAAATTTAATAATAAAAAAATAATTAAATAATATTTAAAAAATAATAAAAAAATAATAAAAAAATAATAAAAAAATAAATAAAAAATAATAATAAAAAAATAAAAAAAATGCTAATACCGTGTTTCCCCGATAGTAAGACCCCCCCGAAAGTAAGACAGGGTGGGGGGGGACGGGGGGTCTGCTAATGTAAGACCCCCCCCCGAATGTAAGGCAGGGTAGGGGGGAGGGGGGGTCTTACTATCGGGGAAACACGGTGGGGGGGTTTACATGCATACATACACACGTACAGACACATGCATACACATATATACACACCATACACACCACACACACCACACACACACATAGCACCGCTTCTTACAGGGTCCGGTGTGGGGTCCCCGATGGTCCTGTGCCGTCCTCTGTGCTCCGGTCCGGTCCCCGAGATGATCCGCTGCCGTCCGCCGTGTTCCGGTGCCGGTCCTAAGCTCCATGGTCCCTGCTCTTCCGGAGTTCAGGCCGCAGCTCCGCCCAGGTCATAGTGTGGGTCAATCAGCATAGCGGCGCTGACGTCAGAGGCAAGCGCCCGATGACGCTTGCTTGAGCGCCGCTATGCTGATTGGCCCACACTATGACCTGGGCGGAGCTGCAGCCTGAACTCCGGAAGAGCAGGGAGCCTAGGACCGGCACCGGAACACGGCGGATGGCAGCGGATCATCTCGGGGACCGGACCGGAGCACAGAGGACGGCACAGGACCATCGGGGACCCCACACCGGACCCGGTAAGAAGCGGTGCTATGTGTGTGTGTGGTGTGTGTGGTGTGTATGGTGTGTATATATGTGTATATATGTGTATGCATGTGTCTGTCTGTATGTGTGGGAATGTGTGGATGGATGGCTGCAGTGTGTGGATGGATGGATGGATGGATGGTGGGGCCTCCAATGTAAGGCCCCCCCGAAAGTAAGACAGGGGGCCACTTTTGGCCACAAAAAGAATGTAAGACCCTGTCTTACTTTCAGGGAAACACGGTAATATCACCCCTTTCAGCGGACCTGAAGGAGAACTGTGTCTCAGCCTCAGGCTCACTTAAAATAACTAATAAATTTAATAGTAAAAAAAATAATTAAATAATATTTAAAAAATAATAAAAAAATAATTAAACAATAATAAAAAATGCTAATAATTATGCTATTAATGCTAATAATAATGCTATTAATGCTAATAATTATGCTATTAATGCTAATATTTATGTTATTAATGCTAATAATTATGCTATTAATGCTAATAATTATGGTATTAATCGTAATAATAATGCTATTAATGCAAATAATATTGCTATTAATGCTATTATTAATGCTATTAATGCTAATAATTATGCTATTAATGCTAATATTAATGCTAATTATGCTAATAATAATCATATTAACGCTATTAATAATGCTATTAAGGCTAATAATCATGCTATTTATGCTATTCAAAATGCTATTAATGCTAATAATATTGCTATTAATGCTCTTTATGCTAATAGTAATGCTATTAATGCAATTATTTATGCTATTAATTCTATTATTTATGCTATTAATGCTATTAATAATGCTATTAATGCTATTAATAATGTTATTCATGCTATTAATAATACTATTAATGCTATTAATGCTAATATTAATGCTATTAATTGTATTATTAATGCTATTAATGCTATTAATAATGCTATTAATGCTAATAATAATGCTATTACTGCTAATAATAATGCTATTAATGCTAATAATTATGCTATTAATGCTACTATTAATGCTCATAATGCTAATAATAATCATATTAACGCTATTAATAATGCTATTAAGGCTAATAATCATGCTATTTATGCTATTCAAAATGCTATTAATGCTAATAATATTGCTATAAATGGTCTTTATGCTAATAGTAATGCTATTGATGCAATTAGTTATGCTATTAATTCTATTGTTTATGCTATTAAAGCTATTAATAATGCTATTAATGCTATTAATGCTATTAATAATGTTATTCATGCTATTAATAATACTATTAATGCTATTAATGCTAATATTAATGCTATTAATTGTATTATTAATGCTATTAATGCTAATAATAATGCTATTAATGCTAATAATTATGCTATTAATGCTAATATTAATGCTAATAATGCTAATAATAATCATATTAACGCTATTAATAATGCTATTAAGGCTAATAATCATGCTATTTATGCTATTCAAAATTCTATTAATGCTAATAATATTGCTATTAACGCTCTTTATGCTAATACTCATGCTATTAATGCGATTATTTATGCTATTAATTCTATTATTTAGGCTATTAATGCTATTAATAATGGTATTAATGTTATTAATAATGCTATTAATGCTATTCATGCTAATATTAATGCTATTAATTCTAATAATCATGCTATTAATCCTATTAATAATGCTATTAATGCTATTTTTAATTCTATTAATGCTATTAATAATTTTATTAATGCTAATAATGCTATTACTCCTCATAATAATGCTATTAACGCTATTATTAATGCTATTTATGGTAATAATGCTATTAATACTAATAACAATACTATTAATAGTACTATTATTGCTGTTAATAATGCTATTAATGCTAATAATAATGCTGTTAATGCTAATAATTATGCTATTAATGGTAATAATAATGCTATTAATGCAAATAATATTGCCACGTTCTAGAATCCCGATGCATTTGCATCAGGCTCACAGCTAGTTTATAATAAGACACCCAGATGAAATCATCCAGGACACTCATTATTGGCGGTATAGTCGTAGCTATATTTGTGCACATGAAGATCACATTGTCGGCGTACAGGCCGATCTTATGCTCCACCGCTCCCAAAGATACTTCCGTCACAGCAGGATTTGACCTAATGAT
Source organism: Allobates femoralis (assembly GCA_033576535.1). Classification (NCBI taxonomy): domain Eukaryota; kingdom Metazoa; phylum Chordata; class Amphibia; order Anura; family Aromobatidae; genus Allobates; species Allobates femoralis. The sequence continues at coordinate 290,055,305 of JARQOC010000002.1, read as the reverse complement.
AGCAGCCATTAGCTCCATCACCAAGGCAAATATGAGCGGAGAGAGAGGGCAACCCTGACGGGTGCCATTTGTGATGGTAAAAGATGACGAGATGAACCCAGAGGCACGGACGGAGGCACTAGGGGCAGAATACAGGGCCATTATAGAGGTATAGAAACGGACAAATAATGCAAATTTATTCAGGACTGCACTAAGGTACCCCCAGTGCACTCGGTCAAATGCCTTCTCCGCATCCAGGGAGATCAAAGCTCCAGGGTCTCCCCCTCTCTCCAGCACCTCTAAGAGGTTAATCAATCTCCTTCTCCCATCTCGCACCTGTCTTCCAGGTACAAATCCTACCTGGTCTGGCGCGATGAGGGAGGGAGAGAACCACTTGCAAACGAGTGGCCAATACTTTGGTGTAGAGCTTTAGGTCGCAGTTAAGGAGGGCGATTGGCCTGTAGTTACCGGGCAACGTGGGGGCCTTTCCTGGTTTGGGAATTCTCGAGATAATAGCCTGTAGCCCCTCACTTCGAATTTTTCCCTGATCCTGCCAGTAAGAAAAGACCTTCAATAAACGTGGTAGAAGCACGTCCTCAAATACTGAGAAGTACCGGTACGTAAAGCCGTCCGGACCAGGAGCAGAGTCCTTCTTCACTGACTGGATCGCATTTCGAATCTCTTGTTCTGTTAGCGGGGAGTTTAGCCAGGATACCTGTGCTGCCGTAAGAGCTGGGAGATTGGCCCGACTCAGAAAATCACGAATAGCCTCCATTGTGGGTTGGGGAGTATCTGTAGAATTTCGAAGATTATACAGGTTTTCATAATAGAGCTTAAATTGTTCCGCAATCTGTATTGGGTTATGGATTTGTGCACCCTCTGGAGTAATTAATTGGGAAATTTTGGACTGCATCTCCTTTTTTGTGACCCAGCGAGCCAGGAGAGCGCCCGCCCGGTCTCCCATACTATAATATTTAGCCCTAACTTTCAATAATTTTTTTTCAACCCTCGCAAGCATCAGAATTCGAAGCTTGTGGCGTAGCTGTAGAAGGGCCTCTCACAGGTTATCCGAAGGGGAGCGTTTACAGCTAGATTCTAGAGATCCAATCTGCTGAACGAGGGTTTGCAGTTCCAGGTTATATTTTTTTTTAGTGTAAGCAGCCAATTTCAATAGAGCTCCCCGCATGACCACCTTGTGGGTAAACCACAAAATCTCAGGGGTCACAGATTCATCATCGTTCAGCAGGAACACTTCTTTCATCTGTTGGGTAAGATCTTCTAAATTTGAGGGGGAAGATAGCAATGCTTCATTGAGCCGCCACAAGGCTGGTGGCGAGACAGCTAGAGAGTCTGCGAGCGTCACGGAGACCGGGGCATGATCCGTCCACGTGATGGATCCAATCTCTGCTCCCAAGCATTTGGGGAGGAGACCATCATCCACCAGAAAAAAAATCTATTCGACTACACGTGCCGTGTCTAGGCGACATATAGGTATAATCTCTTTCGTTACCATGTAAGTAACGCCAAACATCATGTAAATGATAGGACGAGATCAAAGGCCCCAATCCCGTCTACTAATCGAAGACTGTGAACAGTCCAATATTCTGTCCATAATAGCATTAAAATCACCACCCACCAACTTGTGTCCACATGCCTGGCGAAGCAGTTTGTCTAGCGTTGCGCGGATAAAAGCCACCTGCCCCGAGTTAGGGGCATACACCGAGATCATCGTATTTAACATTCCATTAATAGTGCCCACAACCATTAGAAATCGCCCTTCTGGATCTGGAACACCTCCTGCAACACAAATGCCACTCGCTTATGAATTAGTATTGCAACACCTGCTTGCTTTTTAGACGCAGATGCAAAGAATTGATGTGGGTATGTCTGGGAAGTCATTCTATGTGTATCATCTGACAGCAAATGGGCTTCCTGTAAGAAAGCAATATATTTACGATTATGCAGTAGGTGGCGCCAGACCAAAGATCTCTTGCCAGGAGAATTCAAACCATTAACATTAAGGGTAAGTCCCGTTGTACTCATGGCAAAAGTAAAGAGTAAGCAATCTGCATGCCGCGCCACAGCTTATTACAAGCTATTCCCTTTGGTCTCATATCTGTGTAGGTCCTGCAAAAGGAAAGGGGAGTGGAAGGATTAAGGGGAGGGAAAGGGTGGGAGAGGGACACAACAAACAGTCCTGGAGAAAAACAGAGAGAAAAAAATGAAAGAAAAATAAAAAAACATCCAACATTGTTAGATGGGAAAATTCCCACCAAGGGGGGCAAGCCCATCCCCATCTACCTGGGATAGAATGAAAGAGTCTCCGGGTAAACTACCCTCCGATAGCGTTCTAGGTAGTCCAGAGTTCAGAGGGGGAAGAAATAAGGCAAAATATAAAAAAAGAAAAATAAGGCCTTGAGGCCCGCAGATCGCCCGGCCTGAGTCAGTATGGAGAATCAACCAGCCTTTTCCCACTCCTGCACCATCAAGCGGGTCTTAGATGAGGATTCTGGACTGTGACGTTGTGGGTATTTCTCGGAGCTCAGGACCAGATTCCAGTCTTTTAATGCCTTACTCAAACGACTGGAAGAGTGAAACACCTGAGCAGTACCTTTATACCGGAACCGGACATGAACTGGCGAGCCCCAGCTATATTGAATGCCCCTATCTCTTAGAAGTTTTCAGTATGGTGCAAACTCCCGCCTCCGGGCTAGGTTGCCTGCAGAGAGATCGGGGAACACCGTCACTCCAGCATATGGGGCTGATAGATTGAGGGTCTGTCTCATGGCTCGCAAAACAGTCTCAGCAATACTGGGTTTGGAGAAAGCAATCAGGATATCCCTAGGGAGAGCCTTACTGATGTGAACGGGCTTTGGAAGTCTGAAAGATCTCTCCACTGTTAAAATTCCCTGTGAGGCATCTGGTAGTATCATCTGGAGAAGTGGCTGTACTATAGACGGGAGATCCTCATTATTCTGTGGGTCTGGGATGCCCCTGATCCTTATGTTACCTTTGCGCAGCTTGTCTTCCATATCACAGATCTTAAGTAGTGCTTCCTTAAGGTCTCCCTCTATCTGTGCATAATCTGTGGCAAGTTCATTATGGGCTGCTGCGTACTCTCCCAGCTTCTCCTCTATATGCGAGGTTCTGTCTCCCAGGGAGGAGAGCTCCTGCCTAAATTCCTCCATCATGTCTCTCATGTCAGCTTGGAGCGAACGCCTCAGGGAGCCCAGCATAATTTTCAGGATCCTCTGTGTCACCGGCAGGGCCGGGACGACAGCTAGGCGACCCTAGGCGATCGCCTAGGGCGCCATTTTGGGCAGGGCGCATTCCTGCATGATGGGGCCCATTGCCCGCCCCCTGGGGGGCCCCGCATCCCCTGGGGGGCCCGTGCTGGACGCCGGCGGCCACGCCGGGCGGAGAGGAGGGAGGACGGGACTTCATAGCGGGGCGTGTTCCGAGCGCATGACTGACATGCTCGGCGCCCAATTGCGGTTAGGCATGACAGGCGGCGCCATGATGTAGGCCTAGACCGGGACCTAAATTAATGTGGGCTCCTGGCAGCGGCGCCTGGTGCCTGCAGCGTTAAGGTTAGCGGCGGTCCCGTGTGGATGGATCTATCATCTAAGCTCAGTATATGGCATGCTGCAGCACTGGATCCCTTGGGGATGGATATGTGCTCAGTATATGGCATGCTGCAGCACTGGATCCCTTGGGGATGGATCTGTGCTCAGTATATGGCATGCTGCAGTACCAGATCCCTTTTGGTACCTTTACACGCCGCCACGGCAGGCTGGATACATCGCGCTACTTCACGTGCACGAGCACGCTCAAACGGCTACAAACGGTCAACGCACCCTCTTTACACGCCGCCACAAGGTGCGCTACGCCACGCTACATCTATAGCTAGCTACATCGCCGGGTGTCTCAAGTAGCCAGCTGTTGCTCATTTACACACCGCTACAACCAGCTACTATGGGCGGACCTGGTGCAGCAGGGACAGCACATAGGCGTGCTCCAATTGTGGATTACAAGACTTCCGTACGCTGATAGGACGAAGCAATAACATCCTGATTGGGCAGGCAACGCAGGAGGCTGAGTAATACATGACGCTCGAGCGATTGTGTAGTGTGACTCGTCAGCTCCTTTAAATATGCCTCCCTATGCAGCGACTACCAATCGTCATGCAGCAGCTTCCACCAATGATCGGTGATGGGGCGCGGTAACATGGAGCCGAGGTCACGCCTTAGCTACATTGCAGCTACAGCCCCGGGTGTCCAGAGTTCCCTTCCGTTGCCTCTTTACACGCCGATACAGCTCGCTACCATCGGCGATGTTGCCTTAAGTTTATGAGCAGAGACCATAAACAGATGTATCTGTCGCCGGCTGTAGCGTCGCCTCTTCAGACGCCGCTACTACAGGCGATATGGACGCTACAAGCTACAATTGTAGCTTGTAGCGCGATGTATCCAGCCTGCCGTGGCGGCGTGTAAAGGTACCATTTGGGATGGATCTGTGCTCAGTATATGGCATGCTGCAGTACCAGATCCCTTGGGGATGGATCTGTGCTCAGTATATGGCATGTTGCAGTACCAGATCCCTTGGGGATAGATCTGTGCTCAGTATATGACATGCTGAAGCACCGGATCCCTTGGGGATGGATCTGTGCTCAGTATATGGCATGCTGCAGTACCAGATCCTTTGGGGATGGATCTGTGCTCAGTATATGGCATGCTGCAGTACCAGATCCCTTGGGGATGGATCTGTGCTCAGTATATGACATGCTGAAGCACCGCATCCCTTGGGGATGGATCTGTGCTCAGTATATGGCATGCTGCAGTACCAGATCCCTTGGGGATGGATCTGTGCTCAGTATATGACATGCTGAAGCACCGGATCCCTTGGGAATGGATTTGTGCTCAGTATAGGGCATGCTGCAGTACCAGATCCCTTGGGGATGGATCTGTGGTCAGTATATGGCATGCTGCAGTACCAGATCCCTTGGGGATGGATCTGTGCTCAGTATATGGCATGCTGCAGTACCAGATCCCTTGGGGATGGATCTGTGCTCAGTATATGACATGCTGAAGCACGGCATCCCTTGGGGATGGATTTGTGCTCAGTATATGGCATGCTGCAGTACCAGATCCCTTGGGGATGGATCTGTGCTCAGTATATGACATGCTGAAGCACCGGATCCCTTGGGGATGGATCTGTGCTAAGTATATGGCATGCTGCAGTACCAGATCCCTTGGGGATAGATCTGTGCTCAGTATATGGCATGCTGCAGTACCAGATCCCTTGGGAATGGATCTGTTCTCAGTATATGGCATGCCGCAGTACCAGATCCCTTGGGGATGGATCTGTGCTCAGTATATGGCATGCTGCAGTACCAGATCCCTTGGGATGGATCTGTGCTCAGTATATGGCATGCTGCAGTACCAGATCCCTTGGGGATGGACCTGTGCTCAGTATATGACATGCTGAAGCACCGGATCCCTTGGGGATGGATCTGTGCTCAGTATATGGCATGCTGCAGTACCAGATCCCTTGGGGATGGATCTGTGCTCAGTATATGGCATGATGCAGTACCAGATCCCTTGGGGATGGATCTGTGATCAGTATATGGCATGCTGCAGTACCAGATCCCTTGGGGATGGATCTGTGCCATTGCTCAGTATATGACATGCTGAAGCACCGCATCCCTTGGGGATGGATCTGTGCTCAGTATACTGCATGGTGCAGTACCAGATCCCTTGGGGATGGATCTGTGCTCAGTATATGACATGCTGAAGCACCGGATCCCTTGGGGATTGATCTGTGCTCAGTATATGGCATGCTGCAGTACCAGATCCCTTGAGGATGGATCTGTGCTCAGTATATGGCATGCTGCAGTACCAGATCCCTTGGGGATGGATCTGTGCTCAGTATATGGCATGCTGCAGCATCAGATCCCTTGGGGATGGATCTGTGCTCAGTATATGGCATGCTGCAGTACCAGATCCCTTGAGGATGGATCTGTGCTCAGTATATGGCATGCTGCAGCATCGGATCCCTTGGGGATGGATCTGTGCTCAGTATATCAGTGTGATGGCTGGGCATGCTGTTGCCTCAATCACCTGCTCCTTGTTGGAGGAGGTGAGAGGACTGTCTGTGGCTCTTGTATCCTCCTGTGGAGGACAGGGGTGCAGGAGGACAGGGGCTGTGGCTGGCGCTGTGTGTGGTGATATTGGCAGCTGTACCGTGTGTCTGCCTCCATGCAGCTGCCGCCACCTTTCTGTGTTGTCAGGGTGTGGCATGCTAGGAGTTGTAGTTCTTCTGCCTGTCCTATATGATTTCTGGGCAGTGTGTTGGGTGCTGGGAGTTGTAGTTCTTCCAGGTGGGCTCAGTGTTGTCCGCCGCCCGTCTGTGGCCTGTCTGTCTATTCTGGGATGTCCTCAGCTCCGTGCTGTGAACAGTGTACCACCATCTCCCTAGCTCTGTGCTGTGCACAGTGTACCACCATGTCCTCAGCTCCATGCTGTGCACATACAGTGTACTGTACACTGTGTGCACAGCACAGAGCTGAGGACATGGAGGACTTGGTGGTACACTCTCTGTGCACAGCACAGAGCTGAGGACATGGTGGTATACTGTGTGCACAGCACGGAGCTGAGGACACGGTGGTACACTGTCTCCCGCCGCCTTAAAATTGGTCTGTTTCTCATCCAGGAGAGTTGGATGAGTGTCATCGGTTACTTGGTCCATTTGGCATCCAACTGCTGTGCGAGTGTCCGACATTTCTCTCAGATCACATCCGTGTGCAATCTGTTCTTTCCTCAGCAGCTATTTACTGTAGAATCATTTACAGGAACATTTTACAGTGTTTTCAGTTACAGAATGATAATGTATCCGTGAAAAAAACTGATGCCTCTCGGATGGTCCATGTGCTGTCAGTGCGGTATGTGATTTTGTCAGACCCATAGACTTGCATTGGTGAGTCTCCGCGGGAATCACATACTGTCGCAGAATGTTGCGACTTTTTTCTCATCCTGAATCTGGCTGAGAAAAAAGCGTCCGACACTCGCCAATCTGCTCTCAGACATTGAATAACATTGGTCCGAGTGCAATGTGACGAAATCGCACATTGCACTCATCCGCGTTTCACGCCAGTGTGTCCATACCCTAATACTAAAATCCATATAGTAATCCTACAATGTCTTCTGGACATGGTATGGGGAGGGTTTATGGCTCAGTTTGTACACACTCCATACTTCATGGTAAGGGGAGGGTTTATGGCTCAGTTAGTACACACTCCATACTTCTTGTTATTAACCAGTTAATGCTCTCTTGTCCACCGCACTGCAGTGTCAAAAGAGGACAACAGCGAGACAGACAGCAACATGGCATCAGAGAGTCCCTGACCTCGAAATAGAAGATCCTCAGAGCCTGGTATTGTGACATAATATTAAGAATAATACTTTTTGCATTTATATTACACTATGAACTCCACATCACTTTGCATACATCATCAACACTGTCCCCATTGGGGCTCACAATGTAAACATCCTATCAGTATGGTCTCTGTAGTGTGGTTGGACGAACCTTTTATAGGTCCCTTTAAATTAAATTTACTTTTAAAGTATGTTGACATTTTTATTCCTAGACATATTTCGGGGGGGGGGGGGGTTGCCGTTTGCCTTACCTGCCTAGGGCACCAAAATGCCTTGTCCCGGCACTGAATGTTAGTAGTTAGGCATGTATACATTTTATGAGATAGTAATAAAAACAGTGGTAAGGTTTCGTTAAATAGCAAGCTGTTATCAGGTGGGAATTGTAACTGTATTGTAGGAGGAACATATCCACGGGTCCCACCACAGTAAGATCTTTGACCTCCTCGGCGCATCGTGGGCCAAGGAGATCTCGTATTGAAGGTGAAGGTTCAGTCTCGCCAAAAGGTCTTGAAGTGAAGGTATCAGGGGGGAGCGCCAGTTCTTTGCTAGACATTGTCTAGCTGCTATAAGTACATTAGTGTAGGTGGGCCGAATCATATATGGGATGTCCCCTAAATCCACACCCAGCAGAGCCATCTGGGGGTCAAGGACAGTGTGAGACCTGTGAGATGACTCAGGAAGGATTCAACCATTTTCCAATAGGTTCCCAGGGCTGGACAACGCCACCAGGTATGAGCAGCAGTTCCAAGGTCACCGCAACCCCTCCAACACAATCCAGACCCAGGGGCAGAGCCATCACCAAATCTGGCTATTTTGTCTGGTGTTAGATACCAGTTGAAATGTAACTTTTTCGCCTGTTCATGGTGGTTAATGCAGGCGGAAAAAAGGGCAGCATGCCTAGCAGCAATACGCCAAGATTCCGGTGGGGCAGAAAAAGCCAATCTGGATTCCCATTTTAACATATAAGGGAGTTTAGACGGAGATCTCAGGCGAGCTAGTGCTTTATAAATTATGGAGATGCCATGTGGAGATGAGGAATTTTGCTCGAAAACATTTTGTAAACAGGGGTCAATGTTTGTGATATCAACATGACGGACTTTAATAGAGCAGACAAAATGTTTTAACTGCAGGAATTGAAAATATGAGGTGTGGGGTAAGGAAAATTTATTCCTAAGAGTGTCAAAGGGCAGTACCTCCACTCCGTCCATTACGTCAGTGAGAAGGGTAGCTCCCCCCGTCCTCCACCAGGCAAGTGAAAAGGCCGGCGAGCTCACAAAGCTCTCCACTGCCTTTAGTGAGACATACCGAAACAATAAACCTAAACCCTCCAGTCTCAGCTTGGACCAGACCGAGAGAACCACCTGCATCGAGTAGAGCCCTGTGGAACAAGGCCTATTACGCAGAAGATGGACCTCCAACAATAGTCTAGTAGAGTGGTCCGGGGCGTACCACGCCTCAATCTGCAACCAGAGAGGTTTATCCGCGGGAGACCACCATATTTTAGCGATATCTAGAGTTACCGCTTTATAATAAGAACGTACATCTGGGGCACCCATCCCACCCAGCGAAGAGGGGAGGTTCAAAGTGGACCAGGCTATTCTATGAGGTTTATTTTGCCAAATAAAATTACTTAATGCTGATTGAAAGAGTCCCAGTATCCTCTGAGGAAAATGGAGGGGATGCATCTCAGTAAATATAGCAATTTAGGGAGTAGTGTCATCTTAGTTATCTGAATCCTAGCTATCCAGGATAGCTGGCAGGAGGCATAGGATGAAATAAGAGATCTGATGTCCCTCAAGAGTAAGTCCGAATTATGCTGGAGAAGACGTTTAGTGTCAGTAATGTGTATACCCAAATATGTGAATCCGCCCGTCACCCTGGTAAAGGGGAATTGTCGTTGTAGAGTCAATTGGTCATTAGGAGAAATATTTATCGGATAGAGTGAAGATTTTGTGAAATTCAATTTATAAAGGGAGGCCCTGGAAAAACTCTCTAGAATGGACATCAAGGCTGGGACTGTAACTTGGACATTAGTGCAAATGAAAATCACATCGTCCGCATACAATCCCACCTTATGCTCCACTGGGCCCACCACCACTCCCGAAACAGCCGTGTCAGATCTAACTATGGACGCCAGAGGTTCCATGACAAGGGCGAAAATCAGAGGAGAGAGGGGGCATCCCTGTCTTGTGCCATTAGAGATATCGAGGCCCGAAGAAAAAAATCCCGATGCTCGAACCGAGGCACTAGGGTCAGAATACAAGGCCATGACGGATCTCTTGAAGCGTCTGCCTATTCGGAACCTATCTAGGACTTCACTAAGGAACCCCCAGTGCACCCAATCAAACGCCTTTTCAGCGTCAAGAGAAAGAAGTGCACCAGGGGCGCCCCCCCTCTCCAAGATCTCGAGTAAGTTAATAACACGCCTTGTACCGTCCCTTGCTTGTCTCCCAGGGACGAAACCCACCTGATCCGGACTTATAAGGGAGGGGAGGACAGTCATTAGGCGGTTGGCTAAAAGTTTTGCATATAATTTCAAATCACAGTTTAAAAGGGCAATTGGGCGAAAGTTGGCCGGGGACGTTGGGGGCTTACCCGGTTTAGGGAGAGTAGAGATAGTCGCCCGAAGTCCCTCCCGCCCAATACAACCGGTATCTTGACAATAGTTAAATACCCGAAGTAGAAAAGGGGATAGAGTCGGAGCAAAGGAGAGAAAGTATTGATAGGTAAAGCCGTCTGGGCCTGGGGAGGAGGATTTCTTGGATGCTCTGACCACCTGAAGAATCTCATTTTCAGTGAATGGAGCATTTAGTGTCTCCTCCTGCTCCGCAGAAAGAGCGGGCAGGTGTGCCCTATCTAAGAAGGATTTAATAGAATCCGTGGTAGGTTGGGGGGTATCAGTCGAGTTTTTTAAATTGTAAAGAGCTTCATAATATTCTCTAAATTTGTCTGCAATTTGGAGGGGGTGACGAATATGTGAGCCATCAGGAGCCAAAAGATGGGAGATTTTTAAAAGGGACTCTTTTTTCCTAACTCTCCGTGCTAAAATTTTCCTGCTTTATCCCCCATGCCATAGTAAAGAGCCTTTGACTTAGTTAGGTTTTTTTCAACTTTAGAAAGCATCAGAGCCTTCAGTTGTTGGCAAAGTTGTATTAATGTAGCCCTCTTCGCTGGGGAGGGGGCTGATTTATGTTGTGTATCTAAGGTCTTAATCTGCGAGAGGAGGGATTGTACCGAGACATTATAGTTCTTCTTAGTCCAAGAGGTCAACTTCAGCAGATTGCCTCTCATGACAGCCTTATGGGCAAACCAAAGAACCTCAGGAGAGATCCCCGGAGTATCATTCAAATGAAAATATTCTTGTAGCTGAGTTGTGAGGGTTGCCACATTAGCAGGAGACTTTAACAGGTATTCATTAATCCTCCAAACCCCTGATGGAGAGATTGCAAGGGGATCTGATATACAAATCGAGACAGGGGCATGGTCAGACCATGTAATACTATCAATGTTTGCCGATAAGCAATGCGGAAGAAGAGCATCATCTAATAACAAATAGTCTAACCTGGAGTACGTGCCATGTCTTGGCGACATGTAGGAATAGTCTCGTTCGTCAGGGTGGAAATATCGCCAGACATCATGTAAAGCGAAATTAGCCAGTGTGGGGCCAAGATCTCTTCTGTACAACGCAGGGGAAGAACAGTCCACCGACCGCTCCACTGGGGCATTGAAATCCCCCCCAATCAACCTACGCCCGGCAGAGGAGGGGAAAAGCCGTTCAAAAGTGGAAGATATAAAGTTAGATTGACCAGTGTTAGGGGCATATATAGAAATCAAGGAATATGGGACATTATTCAGCCTGCAATTAACCATAACGTATCGGCCCGCTGGATCTGGATGTGTGGATATCAGATCAAACGCCAAGCGCTTGTGGACAAAAATTGCGACACCGCATCTCTTTGAGTCTAAGGACGCAAAGAAACGGTGGGGGTAAGCGGGAGAGGACATTCTGTGGGTGTCAGACAAGGTTAGGTGGGTCTCCTGTAAAAAGTAAATATCACTCCTGAGCTTTAACAATTGTCGCCAGACCAGGGAGCGTTTTGTTGGCGAGTTCAGGCCATTAACGTTAATGGACGTGCAAGTAATACTCATGGTGGATATAAAATGAAATCAATATCAGTATGCCCATCACCTGAAACAGAGATCATACATATATAAAACCTTACAGTGGTATTAGGTAGGGAGAAGGAGGGTGGAAAGGGGGGGGAGGGGATAAGAAACATCAGAACAGCAAATAAGATAGAACAAAACATTGTCCTCTGGGTAGAGGAAAAAATCCGGGGTAGTCCCCAGACAACGAGTGCCAGATATCCCGCAAAAGGATATAAAGAGGTAGAGAGAAAAGAGATGTAATAGTGTAGGAATAAAGGAGAAATAAAAAACAAAAAAAAAAAAAAAGTATCAAGAAATGAGCAGTAAGAGAAAGAGGAACAGATACTATAAGTCGACAGTAGATGGCGTCAGAGGGTAAGAAAATAAAAGCTAGAGGAGTGTGGTGTGAGATAGTATTCCTCAAAAAAGAGGACAGTTGGTTAGGTGGGAATGGAGGTTGAAAGAGGGGAAAAGAGGAGCGGTATGTGAGTCAGTGATAGGTGGTTGTAAATCTAAGAGAACACAGTGACAGAAGGGGAAATAGTGAGCAAAGGAGAGAGTGTAAAGGATACAGGAGAGATATATAGTCAGAAGGAGAAACGGGATGTAGGTTGGGATCCAGGAGGGATCCCCCAGGCAATTTTTGAACTATAGCACCTCGGCATTCAGTCAAACAGTAGACCACTCAGGGTCAATCCGGCGTCGTGATCTGCGGCGGAGGGTGGAAGTCGTCTCAGCGGGGTCTTGGGAGGCCGATGTAGAGGGGCGAGGAGGATCCAAGCCCCATTCGGTCAGGAGAGTTGCGGCCGATGCTGGTAGCGGGCAAACATGAGTCTTATCTTCCCGTCTAATAATAAGCTTTGTCGGGAAGCCCCAGCGGTACGGGATCTCCTTCTCTCTCAGCAGCTTGGTGTAAGGTTGGAAAGCTCGTCTCAAAGCTAGAGTCCCGGGGGATAAATCAGGAAACACCTTGACGTGGGAAAATTTAGCAGGTACTTCAGTGTCTTTTCTGAGAGCGCTCAGGAAGTCCTCCCTGGTATCGAAAAAATGGATCTGTGCCAACACATCTCGTGGCAGAGAAGGGGACACGGACGGGGGCTTGGGGACCCTATGGATCCTATCAATTTTCAAGTCCCGAGAGTCCACTCCTGGTAGCATCACACTCATAAATTCCTGCACAAAAGCTTTCATATTCCCAGGCATCAGCTTCTCTTCAATGACCCTCAGCCTAATATTATTACGGCGTGAGCGATCTTCTAAATCCAGATTTTTAGTCTGGACTCTGGCCATTTTGTCCTGGAGGAGATCGTGAGCATCCAGGAGGGAATTGTGGGACTTCACTAACTCCGCCATCTTAGATTCAAGTCTATCAGTGCGGCTGCCTAAATCCACTACCTCCCCTCTAAGCTCCGAGACCATGCTTCTCATATCCTCCTGCAAGGAGGCTCGGAGGGCTGCCAGGAGCTCAGTCATCGTTGTGTGGGTGAGGGGTGCTTCCACTACAGATGAGCCGGCTGCCTTGTCAGCAGCCTGATTGTCCCGTCTGGCAGAGCGGGAAGAGCGAGGAGACGGTGGCGCCATTTTGCTCAGCGTCTCTGCAGGCAGAGGGAGCCGGGAGAAAAAGTCCGATACCTGCTTGGTTTGCCGCCGGGAGAGCAGGTTTGACTCGGCCCATCCACTCACCGTGAGTACCAGAGCCGAGGGGAGGCAGTAGGGGTGGATATTAGCGCCGGGAGTCCACTTTATTACCGGAGATAAGCCTGGGGGATCCGGAGCTACAGGATCATGCGACCATCGCCTCAGGCTGTCAGGTCACGCCCCTACCACGACCTTCTTATCATTTTATAAAGAACTATACCAACTGAATCTACATGAACCAGAAGCGACAAAAATTCAAAGATCAGCAGATATTGATTCTTACCTTGCCTCCCTGTCCCTACCACAACTAAATGAAGCCCAACGAACCCGGCTAACTAAGCCATTCGATTTGACTGAGATCCAGTCCATCCTGTCGAAAAGCCCCAGTGGTATATCACCCGGACCAGATGGTTTTACCCCATCATACTACAAAATCTTTACTTAATATGTGCAACGCAGTGCTCTCTGGCATCTCCCTCCCTCCTCAGTCTTTAGAGGTGCATATCTCACTTATTCATAAGGAAGGGAAAGACCCAACACTCTGTGGAAGCTACCGGCCAATCTCCTTACTGAACGTTGATCTAAAAATTTATGCAAGCCTACTAGCAAAACGTTTAGTGGAGGTGGTCCCTTACTTAGTTTCCTTGGAACAGACGGCTTTTGTACAAGGTAGGGAGGGAAAAGACAATGCCAGCAGGGTACTGCAACTGTTGCAGCATGCCAGAATGCCAGAATAAACAAAGCCCCACTGGTCCTGATAGGTACAGACGCTGAGAAAGCATTCAACAGGGTGGACTGGACATTTTTGCGGCATACACTTACGGCCTTTAGTTTTCCCTCAACCCTAATAGAAGCTATCTTTAAAATGTATCGTTTACCCTTAGCAAGACTGTGTATAAATAATTTGCTGTCCGACCCATTCTTGATACAAAATGGCACAAGACAGGGATGTCCTTTATCACCACTGCTCTTTGTGCTCACAAAGGAGCCGCTTTTACGCAGTATCCAGTTGAGCGCGGAGATGGAAGGAGTAGTGACACGAGGGTTTCACCATAAGTCCGCGGCATTTGCTGACGACTTGCTGGTTGTCCTCTCCAAACCTGATTGGGGCATCCCTGCTTTCCTACATATTCTAGAGCGATACGGCCGTCTCTCTAGTTATAAAATCAATCCAACTAAGTCAGAGGCTCTGAGTGTCAATATCTCTAAAGCCAAAATAGATAAGTTTAAATCTGAATATCCATTCACTTGGCCCCCGAAGTTTATCACTTATCTAGGAATTAAAATAGGTCGAACAGCTAAAGACCTACTGGACTTGAACGTACTGCACCTGCTATCTAGAGCAATAGCTGATGTGAAGACTTGGCGAGCACCCTATTTATCCTGGTTGGGGAGGAAAAATCTGCTGAAGAGCCTGATTTTGCCCAAATTTCTCTATATGTTTCAAATGCTCCCAATTAGAATCCCCATAGGGATCCTTGCCAAAATTCGCACCTTTCTCTTTATTTGGAGTAATAAACAAGCACGAATCAACACATCCACTTTTTCCCTCCCAAGAAAAAAAGGAGGTATGGGGGCTCCTGATATCTTTAAATACTATGAAGCCACCATGCTTTCCAGAGTAATAGACTGGATCAGAAACCCATCTAACAAACTGTGGTTGACGATTGAAAACTCATTATCTCCTTGAGAACCATGGCCATACTACCAGAACTTGTAGACAAGTCTCGTACCCCACGAAATGAGTTGACACAGGCAGTCCTACATACATGGAAAAGATTTTGCAACAAAATGACTCCCTCAATATCGCCTATACTTACCATTCAAGACATCATTGGACATATAACTCCCCCACCAAGGACAAATCTAGACAACAACACAGACTATGAGACATTACGTCCCACACCAATAGATAAAATTTTTTAGACGGAGCCCTACTAACACTCAATGAAATCAAATCTGAAGGACCGCTAATGAACATCTCATTCCTGCAATACAATAGCTTGAAAAGCTATCTTACCAAACGCATGCGGACCTCGGACCTCTACAGACCCCTCACTTACTTTGAACAACTATGAGCACAAACCCAACCACCCACACAAACCCTGTCTAAATAATATCAGCTCCTGATACACGAAACTGCTCATATTAAGCGAGCCTACTTTGGCCTATGGGAAAAAGATTTGAAAATTTTATTCACAGAGCTGCAGATCGCTCAGATCTATAAGAGATCACACGGCCCCTCACCATGTGTGAAATTACAAGAAAACTCACTTAAGGTGATCACTCGATGGTATCGCACACCACTCCAGTTACATGCTTGGAATCCCTCAGTATCGGAAACATGCTGGAGATGCAACACGGAAAAGGGCACATATCTACACCTTTGGTGGAGTTGCCCCAGAATTCAAAAATACTGGGACATGGTGGCGAGGGTGATTTATGAGGTGTTGCAGAAGGACGTGGATCTGTCGCCACAAACAGCCCTGCTGAATTTGCCACTGTGGCAGGGGAACTCCATGACTACCAGACTGGCCAGTAATATTTTGGCAGCTGCCAAGGCCCTAATAACATTACATTGGAATACCTCACTTATCCCTTCCGAGACCCGACTCTTACAAGAAATTGATTCGGTATATGGGGCAGCTGAACTGGCAGCCCTTTCTTATGGATCATTCCCTCTATTTGCTGGTGGAAGTATTCTCCAGCAGGGCGACATGTTTGTTTGCGCATGCACACTTTAGAGCAAACAGAAAACAGGCGCTGAGAGCATCCGTTTACTGTGTGTAAAGTGTCTTGAGTGGAAACTATGGGATAAATCGTAAATAAAGTTGCCCTATGCAAGTGCAATGATTAGACAGTGGTGCCCTGTGTAATGTGATGTGTGGTGTACTTAGAAAATTAGCCAATTCAAAGGTGCCTTTAGGTATAGGTGATATTGTCATTATACAGTGATGGTATCTTGCAGTGGACCAGGTGAAGGCGGTGGTAGTGCCTGAATCAAATAGTGGCATTTTCATCCTTATATGCTTTTTATCTGTAAAATAGAAACAAAAACATTGATTAGATCAAAAATGATTACATTTTTATGTATATTTATTCCTAATGTTTTCCATATATCCTATATGTGTGTTTTTTTCTCTAGACAAGATCCACTTACTCCAGAAAAAACCATCATCACAGAAATGAAATAAGAAAGACTGGTATAAGTCACATATTTAGTCCAGCATCATTAATCAGAAATGGAAATTAGTATATTAACTCAAATTCCCTGTTAAGTCCATATGGCGAGAGGGTGTTCAAGTGATGTATCCAGAACGCCTCTTTTTCTTTTAGTTTACGGATACGATCACCTCCTCATCTGGGTATTGATACGTGATCAATAACTTGGAATTTTAGTTGACTGATGTTGTGTTTTTTCTCCAAAAAATGTGCTGGAATAGGTAATAAAGTGTTCTGACATCGGATGGTTGATTTGTGCTTGCTGGTGCGGTCTCCTTACCTGGCACCAACGGCTGCACGTGAGTCCTGTGGAGCAGACTTCCCCTCCCCCTTTTCCCAAGGATTATCCGGTCTCGGACATGCTGGGTGGTTTCCCCAACATATCCAAGACCGCACGGGCACTTTATCAGGTATACTACATATGTAGAATTACACGTGTAGAAACTTCTTATGTTGAACCTTTTTCCCGTCCGCTGATGTGTAAATGTGTCCCCTTTAGTGACATTGGTGCACAGATCAAGCAAGGGAAAGTACCCCTTCGCACTGTGCTGAGAGTTGTTTGCCGTAGTTGAGGTGTTGCCGATCCCACGTCAGCTCGTACAAGAAGTTGTCTAAGATTCGGGGCTTTTTTGTGACAAATCAAAGGTGGATTTTTAAATTCTTGGATAGTAGGGTATGCTGTTTCAAGGAGTGGCCAGTGTTCCAGTGTTGGAAAATATAAAAAGGGGGGGGACAAGAGGCGCAATAGTGCCCTATCACTAGTGACACTAGTGTGAAAAATAGTGGTGCTGTGTAGCCGCTCACCTGGTCCAGTTGTGGTCCCCACAACTGGTTTGAAGGCGTTTAGGAATCAATGTTCCAAGCTGCTGCAGGACCTCCACCGACCACTGGATAGTGGTATGTTCCAAGAGAAAATGATGGGAGTGATGGTGTGTCACGGTCCGCGCTGCTTCTGGATTCAAAATAACTCACCAAAGAGCCCAATGACTTTTCATCCTCTTTATTCCTCCTTCTCCTACGCGTTTCAGCGCCACACCCGGCGCCTTCCTCAGGGATTTTTTAATTACTGGAGAAAAGGGATGATACGTGTTTATGAATTTTATGCTATTGGTCACGGAATTCCTTGATCTTTGTACATTCCTTTCTTGATGCATGCAAAACTCATCAGGGTAACCCCTATCCATGAATTTATCTGACATTTCCTTATGTCTCAGTGTTTTGGTCCCGGAATTCCTTACAATACGATCTACCCTGTGATGTTGAGAATTGGGGAGTGATTTTTTTTACATGTTTCGGGTGACAACTCGTCCAATGTAACAGACTGTTACGGTCTGTAGGTTTAATGTACAAGTCACTGGTAAGGGAACCATTAGATTCTTTAATTATAATGGTATCAAGGAAATTGATTTTATCCTGGTCGGAATGTGATGTGAAAGTCAGGTTCGGTACCTTTGTGTTGATCTTATTCACAAAGATATTAAAGGATTCAATAGTGCCCGTCCAGATGCAAAAGACATCGTCAATGTATCTAAAGGCCACTTTACACACACAGATATCTGTGTCCAACTTCTGAACAGATCTCTGGTTGCAGTGAAATCATGGACACATTGCTCCATTTTGTACACAGCCACAAACTGGAACAATGTAAAGGGGGGCCAGGGGAAGGGCGGAGATGGAGGGCATACAAGTAAAAACTCACCACATCAAATACCTGTGCATCATACTCAGCAGCGACACTAGCCAAATTTACCCCCTGAACTATGGCCCTTTAATTACCAAAATCACGTGGGAATTAGAGAGATGGAGGGACCTGCCGCTGACTCTTCTGGGGAGGTGCCATCTACTTAAGATGGTTAGCTTTGCCAGGTTACTATATCCGCTGCAGACCATACCACTGCTACTGCGAAGGGCGGATGTGCATAGACTCAACACAGCTTTCTCCAGCTTTCTTTGGAGGGGACGGAAGGCCAGAATAGCCAGTCGCACCTTAATGCTCCCAAAACTTGGAGGGGGGCTAAATCTCCCTGACATCAGGGGATATAATTTGGCGTGCTTATTAAGTCACGTTATAGACTGGCTCAAAAAGTCCAACAGATACTCTAATTATACCCTGGGAACCGGCCAGCTTACTGCACTCGCCATGGCCGGCCGTGCCTAAACACCTGAAAAACATGATCATCTATAGGGATACGGCTATGTGCTGGAAAGCGGTTCAAAAGAAGTTAATGATGACCTGGAAAACGTCGAAATACCTTAATCCTTGGGCCCACGCAGGATTCAGATTAGGGCGTGAGAATGTCTTATTCGCACCATGGCAAGAAAAGGGGATTCACACATTGGGGGATTTGTTACACAAACCTGACAGAAGGTGGTTAACGGAGTCAGAAGTCTTGGAAAAGTTCCAATTGAGCCCGTACCATATCATCCAATACAGGCAGCTACACCATCACGTCCTTCGACACCTTCAAAATGTATCACAGGAATGCAGATTGACTATCTGGGATACCTGGTTGGGAGGGACCCTCTGACTGTCAACGTATCTTACCTTTATGGTAGTTTACAAGACACGACTCTGGCCTTAAGGGAGGATAACATCTTTCGCGGGTGGCTAAAGTACATACCTTGGACTGATATAGCGGACACGATTCTGAGGGGCTGGGAGGTACTGAGGAAAAATATAATCAGCGAAAAATGGAGGGATGTACAATATAGGATCATACACAGGGCAATCTACGGATTCACCCTACACCCAAATGCTAGGTTCCCTAATAGACGACAACAATGCCCGAAATGCGGACAACCAAAAACAGATATGGTGCATGGTATATGGTTGTGTGGGGAGGTGCAGAAACTATGGAAGCGGGTGGAAGCCTTAGCAAGGGAGGTGACCGGCAAAACCGTTACATTGGATATGCTTGCCTGGTTGTTTCATTTCCCGGTATCTGGAGTGTGGGAAGGCAAACCTGCTAGAATACTCCATATGCTGGCAATGGTTACTAAAAGGCTAATCCTGAGGGACTGGCTATCTGGGCACAACCCTGGCATGACTGGTATACTCAACGAATTGAAGTCAGTAATGACGCGTTGACGGGGAAGTTTTTTGAGACTTGGAGAGGGTTCATAACCACCAAGCTATCGTCAGCAGAACTGCACTCAGTAGTCCTACCGTTTGTGCAATCGTCCTGGTATCTGCTGGAGGAGTTACAAGGGTCCTTGGGAAGGCTACCGGTATCCCCTGCTCCAGGCGACTCGGGGCAGGCATAACACTTTTTCCATTTAATTTCTTATGACTGTTAGGAGATGTGACTATGGTGTAGTTTTGGTATTGAATATCGATTATAATCAATGTCCGACCTTGTATGTCTTGGGAGATTGTTGGATGTATTTTCGCTGTAACTATTGATGGCTGGGGGGGGTATAGGGGTTGGATTGTTTTTCTTCTTTTCCTTGTTATTAAAAATGAAAACTCAATAAAAATATTTTATAAAAAAAAAAATGGAACAATGTGTCCATGATTGCACTGCAAAAAGAGATCTGTTCAGAAGTTGGACACAGATATCTGTGTGTGTAAAGTGGCCTTTAGCCACATCAAAGCATTTGTCTGAAACAGTACATTGTTGTATATATGGTCCGATTCGAATTTTGCCATATATATATATATTAGCGTACGGGGGTGCAACGTTCGCCCCCATTGCAGTTCCTCATTTTTGCAGATAGAACTGGTCCTCAAAAAGGAAATAATTATTGGTGAGAACCAGTTCTAGTGTTTCCAAACAAAAATTAATTTTGGATTGATTGGATGGTTCAAGTGTATTAAGAAACCATTCAACAGCCTGTAATCCAAGACTATGGTCTATGCTAGTATAAAGGCTGTTGATGTCTAGTGTAGCCAATATACTATTGTTTGGCATTGGTGATACTTTTTTGATGTGGTCGAGAAAGTCCGTGGGGTCTTGTATGAACGACTTTATCTGGGGAACTAATGGACTCGGAATTTTTTCTAATGTGATGGAAAGTGGAGAAAGTATAGAGTCAGTTGAGGTGACTATGGGTCTTCCCGATGGTTGTTCTAGATTCTTGTGCATCTTGGGTAGAATATAAATGACAGGTGTTATAAGATGTGGATTTAATAGGTACTCGGCTAGTTTTTTATCAATATTGCCCAGTGTGGTATGTTTGATGGTTAAATCAACGATTTTAGACTTAATCTCATTTACAGGGTTCCTACGAAGGGGTACGTATGTGTCAATATCGGACAGTTGTTTATGAATTTCTGCAAGGTAATCTGTTTTATTGAGTATAACGATGGCTCCCCCTTTGTCCGCTGGTTTTATAATGATTTGTTTGTTACTTTTGAGGTTATCTACAGCCATTGTCTCTTCTCGGGTGGTGTTGTGTTTAAGATGGAAATCACCTTTATCAATACTTTTACAGATCTCATTACATACCGGATATCCGACCATTAGAAGGTATTGATAGATTCCAGGTCACTAACACACCTTACTTGATTAGAGCAACTCCCTATAGTCGCCCCCACACGGATTTTATTAACTTAGTCCCATTCATACGTAGCTCCACACGTTCACTATACACTATTTACAAATCACTTGATTGTATTCACTCTGTTTATCACAATTGAAACAACCCCCCCCCCTTTTAGCAGTTTCCAACTTGTGTAGAACCAGAGTAATCTCACTTACACACCTCACCCCATAGGTCCTCTATTATAGACACCTAAATACCATATGGCATGATGAGCACATGGATCACAGCACATGAATACTCTCCATTACTGTTGTTGACTTTGGTTTATAAAAGCTTTTTCTAGACCAATCCTGAGAAAGGCCCGGTGTTGGGTCGAAACGTTGATTGTTTTGTCTTCACAACTGCACATGAATAAAAACCACTTCATGCAAAGATTCTATTTCTCAAGCCTGTTCTTAAAGGTGTGCCGAGGATAGACTTTTATTATTTGACTTTTTTTCTTTTTGGCACCCTGTATGGTGGTTGAGCCAGATCTTTATAAAGAAAGCAACCTCATACACATACATGTTTACTCCCATCATTGTTCTGTCTGTCTTATGCAGGACGGCTCCTACAGGGAGAGACGCTCTTTGTAACATCTTATCCTCTGACCAAGAGATGGGATTCTGAACACAGGACTCCTTAGATTAGGAATGACATAAAAATGTTTAATACAATAGGTGTTTTCAGTCAGTAAGAAGAATGCTTGCTTCATAGGATAATCCACTTAAATTAAATTTTTTACAATGAGCTCCCTATATGCTTGACACTAAAGTCTATTGTTACACATAAAAAAAAGATTAATTTTAATTACTAAGCCCCATCCTGGTGTCTAGAATTCCCATGACGACACTTCCTGTCTTGTGATCTTCTGGGGTCACTAGTAAAATGTTGACTTTAATGCCTTGTAAGTTCTGCCTGATAACTGTCTACAAATTTACAAATGATGGAGGTCCCTTAACCCTAATTATATTTTATAGATAGGGTTATTATTTTTGGAGTTTGTTATTAAACCCATCATGAACATCTGAAGAATGAAGTCTGTGGGGAGTGCTCCTGCTGCTATTATATGGCTATTACTAGAATTTTAACACCTTCACTCCCAATTTTCCAAATTTTTTGTTTTTGTTTTTCTCCTCCCTTTCTTCCAAAAGCCATCACTCTTATATTTTTCCTTCCACATAGCCATGAGATAGATGTTTTTTTTGCAGGAAGAGTTGTAATTTTGAATGAAACCATTCATTGTATCACACAGTGGAGTGAAAAACTGAAAAAAAATTCCAAGTTTACAAAAGTTGTTTGAGCTTTTTTTATTTACCATGTTAACTATATGGTAAAACTGTCCTTACAAGATGGTTATGCAGATACCAAACACGTATAATTTATTTTTTTGTATTTAAGAGCTGAAAAAGAATTCTGAAATTTGTAAAAAAAAATTGCTTTACTTGCCATTTTCAGAAACCTGTAACCTTTTCATTTTCCAGTGTCTGGGGGCTAAAGGTCACGTCACACACACAGATATCTGTGCAGATATTGGTCTCAGATCTCTGGTTGCAGTGAAATCATGGACATATTGTTCCATTTTGTGGCTGTGTACAAATGGAGCAATGAGTCCATGATTTCACTGCAACCAGAGATCTGTGACCAATATCTGAACAGATATCTGTGTGTGTAACGTGGCCTTTAGTGAAAGCTTAATTTTTTGTGCCCACAGCTTATATTTTTCCTAATACCCTTTTTGAGTTGATGCAATGTTTTGATCACCTCTTATTGCATTTTATTGTGCAGCTGCAAAAAAAAATAATTTTGGTGTTTTGATTTTTTTCTCATTACACCATTAACTGATCAGATCAATTCATTTTATATTTTCATAGATCAGACTGTTACGAACACATTGATACCAAATATGTTTATTTTTTTGTTTGTTTTTTAATTGTTTTAATGCTTTATCAGTGTAGCTCCTGGTATAGACACTGGGGTCCCCCAGGGAGTGGGACCCCTGGGCGATTGCCCAGTCTGCCCCTTATGCTTTCCTCTATCATTACACCAGCACACAGTCTTTATGAACAACATCCTATCTCTTGGTGCTTTGGATTTCTTTTTAAATTGCTAAAGTACAGCTGGTGTGATTTGCCCTCCTTGAAGACATTGTTGGTTCCCCCCTTCCTTGCATACTCTGTCAAGTAGGTCTCCATTTCTATAAATGTAATCTTCTGTGAGTTAAAGGGATGAAGGACATACTTATTACTAATTTTGTTGATTGTGGCCAAAATAATATGTAGATATCTGAGCCAGACTATAATCACTGAAATCAGCTTTCTGGACACCATCATAAACCTATAGAACAATGAAATAGATACATCCCTGTACTGGAAACCAATTGACCATCCAACATGTCTTCAATGGGACAGTTTAAACCCAAAACACATAAAAAAACTCTATTGTGTACAGTCAGGCCATCTGATGCAATTGGATATGTTCAAACCCTACAGATAGAGACAATCACCTTAAGGTCCTCCGAAAGACCTTACTGAACCAGGGCAACCATCCAAGAGCATGTAAAAACCAAATTACAAGAGCCACCAGAATATCAAGAGAAAATCATCTCCTACATTACAAGACTAAAGAAGAAAACAACCAGGTCACTCTCGTAGTCACCAACAATCCAAATCTGGAGGTATTAAGAGGAGCTGCACGGAAACTCCAACCGCTACTACAAAAAGATGCCCGACTAAAATCAATATTTCCAGACCCCCCACTTGTGTTTTAGGCAGCCCCCAAATATAAAATGCATTATTGTCAGAAGTGCCCTGTCCTCTCTAACAGAAACAGGAACCTTTCCCTGCAACCAGAATAGGTGCAAAACCTGTCCATCTATAATAACAACGGACAACATAAAGATTCCCAGCACAGATAAGGACTTCAAGATCCAAGGTACCTTCAGCTGCACCACAACCAATGCGGTGTATTTAATTATACGTACCAAATGTCCAACGAGGGGGGGGGGGGGGGTCTGTACATAGTAGAGACAAGTCAGAAATGCAGAACTAGGATGAACTCTTAAATTAAAGAAAAAAGAACTGATCTGCTCGTGGCCAATCATTTCTGTAGCCCTGATCACATCATAATGGATATGAAGATATTAGTTTTGAAAGGTCATTTTAAATCCCAAAGAGACAGGAGAGTCTGGGAATACAAATTGATGATGACTTTTGACACATTCAGTGCAGGAATGAATATGTTACATGGACTTATGTCATTTTAGGTTTCCATGAAATTTTATTGATCCTTCGGTTATAACAATCACATAGCAGAAGGAATACAGGGGTTTAACTCGACCAAAGGGGAGGGGATGGGGGAATAAAACCAGGCATAAATGGAGCCATTGTGAAGCAGAATACAATAAAGTACAAACAAACACAAACAATATCAAAGTGAGTAAGTATCAACTAGTTAATTGGAAATCGGGGCTGCCAGCGGGTGTTGTTCCCATATAACCAACCCTTTCAAGACCCTCTGTTTGGCGTCCTTATCCAAGGATAGAAAAAATTCATGCTGAAAGATGGAGTTGCTTTTTTCGATCACCTTCTTGAAAGTAGGTGGTAGGAGAGACTTTCATCTTGCCGCCAGGCACAACCTGGCCGCCATTAAGACATAGGAGATCGCTCCCCGGAGATCAGGGGGGAACTGATCTATTCCAACATTCAAAATCGCCAGTTGTGGGGTAAAATCAATATAACTACTGTCCAAAAGGGAGCGATCTTGGGTCAGGACCACCACATGTGTATCAAAGTACACTCAAGCACACACTGTCTCCAGCACAGCGGAGACTCGTCAGGGGAGAAGCGAGGCAGACTGCAGGGAGACAAGCACCATCGGAGATGAATCTTTTTCAGATTTTCCAGATGGTTCACACACCGCCTAGCCCTGTGAATCTCAGACGGAGCTGCCTGCCAATCCTCATAAGAGGTAGTGAAGCCCAGGTTCATCTCCCACCTCTGCATGTAATTTGATTTATGTAATTTTACATCAATTAAAGAATCTTTGAATCCAAGACCAGACCACCAATCAAAGGACAATTAAACTATGACATTTCCTATCTCTGGACGCTGATATTTACTGCCCAGCTGCTCTTCCCTTTCCAAACACTGACCATTCTATGTTCTGCTTCACATGCCTTGTGTTATTTACTGCACTATTCTATTCTATATTCTGTTGTGTATAAATATGTGTCTTCAGAATTTGTTATTATGAGCCTGATGAAGAGGACTTAGCGCTTGAAAGCTTGCTATTATTTACCATCTTTTCAGTTAGCCTTTAAAGGGACACTGTTAGGTAATTTTTCAGTATGATACTAATATTATCCTTGAATAGGGCCTGGGTAGACCTTTTAAAAACCTGTAAAATCATTATCTTACTCTTTGTAGTTTCCATGTTATCAGCATTGTCAGACCCTGCAGTAAGCTCCTGGATTAGTCCTCTCCATTATAACCAAACAAACAGGAATAGTCCGGCTGCTGTATAAACTGTCATATAATTATGCACTCCGTCTTAGCAGCTCTCTCCTCCCTCCTCCCTTCTCCCTTTGCTAACAGTGCAGTGTCAGGTTTCATTAGCTTCTGTTCTGATGAAGACAAGGAAGGAGAGATCTATTGCCGATCTGACTTATCTAGACTCCATCTGTTTCTGTAAGCAGGCATCCTGCTGTGACAGTTTCTGTGTTGTATTTCACCTCTTTCTTGGCTGCAGACACAGAGAGGAGAATACAGCCCTTCCCTCAGTGATCTCCTGTGCAGTGATGTGGTGTGAGTATGTGACATGCAAAGTCATGCATGGGGAGAGAACTAAGTGGATCAATCACTATGATTGACAGATGGAATGAATCTCTTTATTTTAAGTTTACAGAAGTTAGGAGGGGAATGTAAATAAAAGAAATACATGAAGAGAGAGAGTTTAGAGTGAGGAATTAGAAAATGATAGCAGTTACATATGGATTTTTGTATAAATATAAAAAAGGGGGAGACAAGAGGCGCAATAGTGCCCTATCACTAGTGACACTGTTTGTGTAAGTTAATCAACAGGTGTACACTCACCTGGTCCAGTTGTGTGCCCCACAACTGGTTTGTAAGCATTTAGTTTTTAGCTGCTGCAGGACCTCCACCAGCCACTCGCACGTGGAAAAACGCTCAGATGTTGGGAAGATGGTGTATCACGGTCCGTGCTGCTGCCCCAATGGAATCACGAGGAAATGCAAGGTTCCAAGAAGTCACAAGGAATGCAGGGTTCCAAAAGTATCAATCTCCTTTATTCCACCAACGCATTTCGGCGCCTATCCTGGCACCTTCTACAGTATTACTGTATATGTATGCACTTTTTTTTATAACATATTTAAATCAGACTATTTTGTATGATATCTATATATGAATTTTATTCACTATAACACTAATTGTATAATTAATAAGCCCCTTGCATGGGTGCTGTAAGTATGTGCACCTCAGATGTATTTTGACACTGCCTGAGAAAGACCATACGGTCGAAACGTCGCGGTTCCAGGGAATAAAGCCCACATAACTGAATTTGAAGGAGGTGCTGCCTCTATTCACTCATGAATCTGTAATGCCAATGTGGTAGGGGGGCTTTGCACCCGATAATTAACAGTTGTGCTGTTTTGTTTTTTTGATTATTTATATATATATATATATATATATATATATACTGTATATATATATATATATATATACACACATACTGTGAACGGTAATACATATATATATATACAAATCCCTCAGATATAATCCCTCTCTGAGCCTGTCTCTCCCATGTATGATGTCTCTCCCCGTGTGTGCTGTCTCACCTCTCTGTGCCTTTCTCCCCTTTGCCCTGTGTCTCCCCTCTCTGTGCCTGTCTCCCCCTGTGTACTGTGTCTCCCCCTCTCTGTGCCTGTCTCCCCCGTGCGCTGTCTCTTCCCTGTATGATGTCTCTCCCCCATGTGCACTGTTTTCCCTCTCTGTGTCTGTCTGCCCTTGTACAATGTGTCTCTCCCCATCTCCTTCTTTTCTGTGCACTCCCTCTCTTTTTCTCTCTCTCTATCTCCCTCTCTCCCATAAACATTAATTTGGTAGAGTCTGGAACAGACATTAAAACAAAAACACATTATCCGCAGCAGAAAAACTGCACCGTTGGCCCAGCCATTTTTCTGTTGCAGTGACAGCAAAGCACACCGGACAGCAGAGCACAGACAACAAAGCCCACTGCCAGCAGAACACAGTGACAGCAAAGAACACTGGACGGCAGAGCACAGACAGCACAGCCCACCGGCGGTAGAAGAGTCCTCCAGTCTACAGTTGTGCTTGGCACAATGCAGCAGCCAGTGCGCAGAGCAGGGCTGGTGGGGTGGGATGCAATGCTCTGCAGCCCCTGCCCATCACATTCACACAACTGCAGCAGAATAGCGGAGTACTGGACACATTACATGATATGCACAGCATTGGGCACTAGACATGATCTGCAAAACATTGGACATACTCTGCATAGTGCCGGACACACTCTGCAGAGCACTGGACACACTGCAGAGCACCGGAAACACTCTGCAGAGCACTAAACATATTCTGCAGGGCACGGTGTCCCCTCTGCTGTGGGCCTTTTGGCGCTGTGTATTTGTTCCTGACAAGGGGGCCCTCTGTGTGCTGCTGCGACCCCCCTCCTGTTCTTCCTCCTAACCTGTGTGGCAGATGCGATATCAGTCACAATGCCCGTCTGCACTGAGATGGGAGCAGAAAACTCTATGATCTCCTGTGAAGTGCTGGAGATCATAGAGTTCTGCTCCCGGCTCAGTGCAGACGGGCATTGGGACTGATATCACTTCTGCTGTCAAACAGGTTAGGAGGGAGAGCGGGAGGGGGGGCCAACTGTCAGGGGCACATAGCCATTGGAAAGTAGAGGGCAGGGGACGCTGTCCTGCGGCAGACAGTGTGGGCCCCCCCAGCCACTTCTGGGCCCTGACACTTGCCCGGGTGCACTGGGTGCTGACACCAGCCCTGCTGACAGTTTTCCTTTAAAATGTATCAACCACTCGGCACTCTCAGATTTGAATATTTATTCTGAGCCACACTATATGACTGGTGCTCTGACTGTAAATGTTTATTTACTGAATGCAAGTCAAAATTTTATGAGAAAATAAAACACAAAATAGTTTTAAAAGTATCACTTAACATGCAGGATGAAATCTTTATTTTTATGAGAGTAGCATCCTCTGAAAGATGCTAGGTTGGTTCAGGTGTACACTTTCTTAGCTGTAGTAAGATTTATTGTTTTGCATCATTACGGTCCTTGCAGTATCCAAAATCTGTGTTTGTGATGGTTCCGACAATAGTTCTGTCCAATTCACATATCAGTCCACTTTCACATGGGCAGTAATAGTACACTCCATAAAGATGCTAGAGAAAAAAAATGGTATGGTTAATGAAAATACTTATTCTTGCTAATATCACCTCTAGCCAAAATCTAATATGATTGGTACACTATGAAACTGGTTAAGAAAGCGGTGTCGGGAGCTACATCTCCCAAATTCCCAAATCACGCTCTCTCAGAAAAGTGTATGTCATACCATCATAATACATGCCTCCCTAATTTTACAGAGCTGACAGAAGGACATAGCGAGCCATATCCTCAAGATGCAATTATTTACAATTTCTTTGTACCCTGGCAGGGGGAGATGTAAATCCAGGATGCCTCTGGTTGTTGCATTTTGCTCTATTTTTTATGTGTTTTACCCCCCTCATTTTAAACCAGTTTGATGCATTTTTGCTTTGTGTTGGCATAAATCCCAGTGTGCCTATAAAGTTATTAATAAAAATATGTGCAATCAGATCTATAGTTGAGACCTTCGGGAGACCTAGAATTCAGGGTCATGATCCAAAAAAACTCTTTACTGTGTACCTCACGACCCCAATCTCCTCCTCTTTTCCTCTTACAGATCCTATCAATACCCTGCACTCTCAGATTAGACATCACATTAACAGGATGCACAGCCACAGGCACTGTTAGCACATCTCTGTATCGCAAACCGGGTAGTAGCAATACACTGTTACATGCAACGAGCTGTCATCCGCCTCATGTGATCAATAACTTACCTATGGGCGAATTAATTAGGGCCAAAAGAGCGTGCACTACAGAGCAGAGCTTCGAGGCGGAAACATCTAACATAAAAAAACGGCTGCTTGACCGAGGCTATTCTGTGCATCGTCTGAACGATGCTGTAAACAAACTTAAATTGAGATCCCGGGGTTCCCTTTTGGAGGAACATCACTCACAGGCCTCTTCAGATGGAATAATAAATGATAATCATGCCAGGCGTAGGATAAAATATAATAACAGAGACTTTATACCTACCTTTTCCACAAGTTACAGCCAGGACTATAATGAAATAGTCAAAGCTGTGCACCGGTATATTCCTATACTCCATGAGGATCCCATTCTCCATAAAATCCTTTCCAAAGGCTACAGATGTGTGCCCAGGAAAACGACAACCTTGGGTAATATTCTTTCCCCCTCAGAATTTACATCAGTCACCCATCTGCCGACATGGTTGACAACGAGCAGCAATTATCCATGTGGCGGCAACAGATGTGGACTGTGCCGTTACATGGTTAAAACGAAATCCTTCACAAATAAAGTAACAGGCAAAAATTATGATATCAGGGGGTACATTAATTGCAACACCACCCACCTGGTATATATATGGCCTCTTGTGTAGCCTGTCGCAAGGATTACATTGGGTGCACAACTAGAACATTAAAAAAGCGCCTGGGGGAACATATTTCCGGAGCTGATCCGCACTCAAGATCAATCAGCAGAAACCTGTCTGGTCTCTCACGACATTTTAAAGAGATTCATGATGGGAACCTGTCTAATCTGAGAGTGCAGGGTATTGATAGGATCTGTAAGAGGAAAAGAGGAGGAGATTGGGGTCGTGAGGTACACAGTAAAGAATTTTTTTGGATCATGACCCTGAATTCTAGGTCTCCCGAAGGTCTCTACTATAGATCTGATTGCACATATTTTTATTAATAACTTTATAGGCACACTGGGATTTATGCCAACACAAAGGAAAAATCAATGATCAGCACATTTCCTAAAGGAAGGCACACAATGAAACATTGCATTTTTTATGTGATATAAGATGACTCTGCTATCTGCTTAGGTTTTATAGCATTTTGTTTTAAATCTCATCTCTTATTATATCAATCAAAGGGTTAACTGCTAGGCCAATGGAGCCTCTGGTATTCTCCTACCTATGTGACATTGGTAACAAAACAGCCTCTGTGTTTAATTAATTACCACATGTGTTAGGTGGGTGGAGTTTTTAACATGTATTTAATGAATGTGGTCACTATTGTGTTTTATGCTGCGGAAGAAGGACGTTGTCCGAAATGCGTCCAGCGGGGACTGTGTTCCCATTTCATAAGTTTGATTTTATACTCACCTAAAACTTTTAATAAAGGCTTGAAAATAAGGAGATACGGCTGGTGCCAGATTTCTATCATCAATTATTGTGGACTTGCAGTACGTCCTTTCCAGGCACCACCAGCCATAAAGGGAACTTGGTGAGCACCTTCCCTTACCCTTTCCCACATTAACCATTAACACCAACAAAAGCATTGTGTGTATGACACCTTTTTTGGTGCGTATTTTGTCAGAAGGTGCAGATTTTTGTGTCCAAAAATCCACACCTACATGTTGCCATGCGCAATTTGCCTAGGGCTGGAGTCAGACCACTGTAAAAATTGCAAGAGGATCGCACCAAAATGCCCAAGCTGGCCAGTGGCTTTCCCAGCTGCATAAAAATTCATGAAGCTGTCATGCTCAGGTCAGGGGAGTCACTGACCGGTCCGGACAGTGCAATATGATCCTCGCACAAGTGCTATACTAGTGTGACTCCATCTTAGATGCATAAGGGGTAGCAGTTTTCATGAAATTAACTTTTTTGAACATTTAAATGCAACTTTAAATTAATTTCAGCTGAACACAGCGTTTGCTCTGTGTCAACATAGCCTAACTCTTCAAGCAAAGTAGATACCGTATATACTCGTGTATAAGCCGACCCGTGTATAAGCTGACCCCCCTACTTTTGCCCCCAAAACCTGGGAAAACCTATTGACTCGTGTATAAGCCGAGGGTGGACCCCAGCACAGGTATACAGCCCCCAGCAGTGTGGTATATAGGCCCCCCCAGTGGTAGTATACAGCAGACTCCCCAGTGGTATGCAGCAGCCCTTAGCTAGTACACAGCAGCCCCAGAGGTATATACAGCAGCCCCAGGGGTATACACAGCAGCCCCAGGGGTATACACAGCAGCCCCAGGGGTGTACACAGCAGCCCCAGGGGTATACACAGCAGCCCCAGGGGTATACACAGCAGCCCCAGGGGAACACAGCAGCCCCAGGGGTACACAGCAGCCCCAGGGGTATACAGCAGCCCCAGGGGTAGTATACAGCAGCCCTTAGGTAGTATACAGCAGCCCCAGAGGTATATACAGCCCCAGTGGTATACAGCAGCCTTCCCAGTGGTATATACAGACCCCAGCATTATTACAGCAGCCGCCCCAGAGGTATACACAGCAGCCCCAGGGGTATACACAGCAGCCCCAGGGGTAGTACACAGCAGCCCCAGGGGTAGTACACAGCAGCCCCAGGGGTAGTACACAGCAGCCCCAGGGGTGTACACAGCAGCCCCAGGGGTAGTACACAGCAGCCCCAGGGGTATATACAGCAGCCCCAGGGGTAGTACACAGCAGCCCCAGGGGTAGTACACAGCAGCCCCAGGGGTAGTACACAGCAGCCCCAGGGGTATATACAGCAGCCCCAGGGGTGTACACAGCAGCCCCAGGGGTAGTACACAGCAGCCCCAGGGGTAGTACACTGGCCCCCCTCACTGTTTGGCGCCCCCACCTCAGGATGGCCCCCCCCGCATGCAGCGCTGCGCATATACATTACCAGCCTATCAGCTGTCACCCTCCGGTGGGGGATCGCGGCTCCCGGCTCCGGCTTCCATCTTCATCTCTGTCTGGATTTGGGGATCCTCTGCCATTCTTCCTTGCAGATCCTGTCCAGTTCCATCAGGTTGGATGGTGAACGTTGGTGGACAGCCATTTTCAGGTCTCTCCAGAGATGCTCAATTCGGCTTAGGTCAGGGCTCTGGCTGGGCCAGTCAAGAATGGTCACAGAGTTGTTCTGAAGCCACTCCTTGTTATTTTAGCTTTGTGCTTAGGGTCACTGTCTTGTTGTCTGAGGTCCAGATCACTCTGGAAGAGGTTTTTTTCCAGGATATCTTACTTGACCACATTCATGTTTCCTTCAATTGCATCCAGTCATCCTGTCCCTGCAGATGAAAAACAGCCCCATAGCATGAGTCTGCCACCACCACCATGTTTTACTGTTGGAATTGTATTGGGCAGGTGATGAGCAGTGCCTGATTTTCTCCACACATACCAATTAGAATTATTACCAAAAAGATCTATCTTTGTCTCATCAGACCTGAGAATCTTATTTCTCATAGTCTGGGAGTCCTTCATGTGTTTTTTTTGCAAACTTTGCCGGCTTTCATATGTCTTGCACTGAGGAGAGGCTTCCTTCGGGACACTCTGCCATAAAAACCTGACTGGTTGAGGGCTGCAGTGATAGTTGACTTTTTGGAAGTTTCTCCCATCTCCCTACTGCATCTCTGGAGCTCAGACACCCCGATCTTGGGGTTCTTCTTTATATCTCTCTCCAAGGCTCTTCTCCCACGATTCTTCAGTTTGGCTGGACAGGCAGGTCTAGGCAGGGCCGGCGTTAAGGGAGGGGCAGACTGGGCCGTTTCCCAGGGCCCCCACTCTCTTGGGGGCCCCCAAAGGAGCTGCGCTGAAAATAGCATTACAGCGATAAAAAAAAGCAAAAAACACATATTTGGTATCGTTGTGTTTGTAAGAATCTAAGCTATCTACATATGAAGTAAATTAATCAAATTAATAAATGGTGTAACAAGAAAAAAATAAAAACGCCACAATTACATATTTCGGCCAAAACATTGTTACAATAAAATGCATGATCAAAATATTGTATCTGACTCAAAATGGTATCAGTAAAAATGGCCTGTAACTTGAAAAATTAAAACATTAAGGGTCTCAGAAAATGGCAAATAGAGCCAATTTTAATTTATATATACCGTATTTTTCGGACTATAAGACGCACTTTTGTTCCCCCAAACTGTGGGGGAAAGTGGGGGGTGCGTCTTATAGCCCGAATGCATGGAGTGTGGGGGCAGGGGATGTGGGGGCAGCTCTGGAGCGGTGCCGGGGAGGGGGGGGGGGCTGGAGTGGGCTGCAGACAGAGCGGGAGATCTCCTGCTCCCGCTCATTTAATATGCACTGCTGCTGTCCATCACTGTGGTGCTGAAACTGCACCAGGGTGATGGACTGGGGGAGCAGCACATATTAAACTGTCTGCGCCCCCCCTGTGATGGCACAAGTCCCCCCCCATGTTAAATATGGCCCCCCATGCTGCTGCCTATAATAAAATAACAATCACATTACTCACCTTTTCCAGCGATGTCCTGGCTCCCTCCATGCAGCTACACTCCTCCACTTCCTGGTTCTTCTCTCTGTGAAGCCGGTCATGTGATCGGCTCAGCAGTCTCATCATCTCTGTGCACCCGATTATATTACTGGCATTACAGAGAAGTGGAGGAGTGCAGCTGCATGGAGGGAGCCAGGACATCGCTGGAAAAGGTGAGTAATGTGATTGTTATTTTATTATAGGCAACAGCATGGGGGGCCATATTTAACATGGGGGGGGCATGTGCCAGCCCTGGGGGACTTGTGCTAGCCCTGGGGCATGTGTGCCAGTCCTGGGGCAAGTGTGCCAGCCCTGGGGGGCATGTGTCAGCCCTGGGGGACTTGTGTCAGCCCTGGGGGGGATGTGCCAGCCCTGGGGGA
Source organism: Allobates femoralis (assembly GCA_033576535.1). Classification (NCBI taxonomy): domain Eukaryota; kingdom Metazoa; phylum Chordata; class Amphibia; order Anura; family Aromobatidae; genus Allobates; species Allobates femoralis. Next base: position 290,021,388 of record JARQOC010000002.1, on the reverse strand, counting down.
CATGTAATGGCTCTGGGGGACGTGTGCCAGCCCTGGGGAATGTGTGCCAGCCCTGGGGAACGTGTGCCAGCCCTGGGGGATTTGTGCCAGCCCTGGGTGGCATGTGCCAGCCCTGGGGAACGTGTGCCAGGCCTGGGGGATTTGTGCCAGCCCTGGGTGGCATGTGCCAGCCCTGGGTGGCATGTGCCAGCCCTGGGGAACGTGTGCCAGCCCTGGAGGATTTGTGCCAGCCCTGGGTGGCATGTGCCAGCCCTGGGGAACGTGTGCCAGCCCTGGGGGATTTGTGCCAGCCCTGGGTGGCATGTGCCAGCCCTGGGGGATTTGTGCCAGCCCTGGGTGGCATGTGCCAGCCCTGGGGGACATGTGCCAGCGCTGGGGGGCATGTGCCAGTCCTGGGGCAAGTGTGCCAGCCCTGGGGGGCATGTGTCAGCCCTGGGGGACTTGTGCCAGCCCTGGGGGGGCGTGTGCCAGCCCTGGGGGACATGTAATGGCTCTGGGGGACGTGTGCCAGCCCTGGGGAATGTGTGCCAGCCCTGGGGAACGTGTGCCAGCCCTGGGGGATTTGTGCCAGCCCTGGGTGGCATGTGCCAGCCCTGGGGAACGTGTGCCAGGCCTGGGGGATTTGTGCCAGCCCTGGGTGGCATGTGCCAGCCCTGGGTGGCATGTGCCAGCCCTGGGGAACGTGTGCCAGCCCTGGAGGATTTGTGCCAGCCCTGGGTGGCATGTGCCAGCCCTGGGGAACGTGTGCCAGCCCTGGGGGATTTGTGCCAGCCCTGGGTGGCATGTGCCAGCCCTGGGGAACGTGTTCCAGCCCTGGGGGATTTGTGCCAGCCCTGGGTGGCATGTGCCAGCCCTGGGGGACGTGTGCCAGCGCTGGGGGGCATGTGCCAGCCCTGGGGGACGTGTGCCAGCTCTGGGGGGCATGTGCCAGCGCTGGAGGGCATGTGCCAGCCCTGAGGGACGTGTGCCAGCCCTGTGGGGCATGTGCCAGACCTGGGGGACGTGTACCAGCATTGGTAGGCATGTACCAGACTTGGGGAACATGTGCCAGCCCTGAGGGATGTGTGCCAGTCCTGAGGGACGTGTGCCAGCCCTGTGGGGCATGTGCCAGCCCTGGAGGGCATGTGCCAGCCCTGGGGGAAGTGTGCCAGCGCTGGAGGGCATGTGCCAGCCCTGGGGGACGTGTGCCAGCCCTGGGGGGCATGTGCCAGCCCTGGAGGGCATGTGCCAGCCCTGGGGGACGTGTGCCAGCCCTGGGGGGTATGTGCCAGCCCTGGAGGGCATGTACCAGACCTGGGGGACGTGTACCAGCATTGGTAGACATGTACCAGACCTGGGGGACATGTGCCAGCCCTGAAGGATGTGTGCCAGCCCTGGGGGACGTGTGCCAGCCCTGGGGGGCATGTGCCAGCCCTGGGGGACTTGTGCCAGCCCTGGGGGACGTGTGCCAGCCCTTGGAGACGTGTGATGGCCCTGGATATGTGTGATGGCCCTGGGGAATGTGTGCCAGCCCTGGGGAATGTGAGCCAGCACCGGGAAGCATGTGGCAGCCCTGAGGGACGTGTGCCAGCCCTGGGGGCATGTGTGCCAGCCCTGGGGGACTTGTGCCAGCCCTGAGGGACGTGTGCCAGCCCTGGGGGACGTGTGCCAGCCCTGGGAGGCATGTGGCAGCCCTGGGGGATGTGTGCCAGCCCTGGTGGATGTGTGCTAGCCCTGGGGGGCGTGTGCCAACCCTGGGGGGGTGTACCATCATTTGGGGACGTGTGCCAGCTGTAACCAGAATAAGGGGGCCATATCTAGGATGTGGGGCTATATTCAAGGATGAGGGACCATGTACCAGGATGAGGGGGCTATGAGGGACATATACCCTATATGATTTGTAAGACGGACATTGACATTATAAGACGGACCCCATTTAACATTAAAAATTATTTTTTCCTCTTTTCCTTCACCAAATTTGGGGGTGCGTCTTATAATCAGGTGCGTCTTATAAAGCGAAAAATACAGTATATATGTACCGGTATATATATATTTTTTTTTTTTTTCAAATTTCTGCTTTTTTTAATCATTGAAATAAAAAAAATGTTCGGTATCTGCTTATTCTGACCCAGACAATCAACTTTTGAGATCACTTTTACCATATACCGTATATTCTCGTGTATAAGCCGACTTTTTCAGCCCAAAAATTGGGCTGAAAAGTACCCCCTCGGCTTATACACGAGTCATATACATATAGTGCGGTGGGGGCTGTGTCCTGGCACTGCAGGAGACAGGAGGAGGCGGGGGGAGGCTGCAGAATGAGCGGCACGTCACGTGGTGCCGCTCATTAATTATGCATGGGGAGCAGCACATAGTACATTGCTGCTCCCCTGCACAGTATAGCCTCCCCCGCTGTCTCCCCGCCCCCCCATGTATACAGAGGCCCCCCGCAGTGATCCATCTCACCCCCTCGGTCTGCACCCAGCTCCTCCAGCTGCTCCGTCTGCGTGCTCCGCGGCTTCTAATACCGGCGTCCTCCCCGCTCTTCCTGCTTGAATGTAATCATGTGACCCACGGTCACATGATTGCAATCAAACAGGAAGTGCGGGAAGGACGCTGGTATTAGAAGCCGCGGGGCACGCAGACGGAGCTGCTGGAGATCTCGGGTGCCTGCAGACCCAGGGTGAGTTAGATCACTGATGGGGGGGGCGGTGAGACAGCAGGGGAGCTGTATTACCACTGCTGGGGCTGTATTACCACTGCTGGGGCTGTATTACCACTGCTGGGGCTGTATACCCGTCCTGGGGGCTGTATAGCACTGCTGAGGGGCCTGTATACCACTGACGAGGGGCCTGTATACCAGTGATGAGGGGACTGTATACCAGTGATGAGGGGCCTGTATACCAGTGATGGCGGCAACTGTATAGTAGTTAGGGGCACTCTATACCAGTGATGGCTGCTATATACAGGGATGGTGGGCTATATACCAGTGATAGGGGGCTTTATAACAGGACGGTGGTCTGCTGCATTGGTAGTTTACTGTTTCTATTTAAAATAAAAGTAACATTTTATTCGTATCTATTTTCATTTTTAACATTTTTCAGTACCGGTAGCTGCTGCATTGTCCACCCTAGGCTTATACGCGAGTCAATAGGTTTTCCCAGTTTTTGGGGGCAAAAGTAGGGGGTCGGCTTATACACGGGTCGGCTTATACACGAGTATATACGGTAGTTAACATGATAAATTAAAAAAAACTCAAAAAAACATTGTGGAATTTCACTTTTTTTTGCAATTTAAAAGCATTTGGAATTTTTTTTCTCATTCTCCAGTACATTTTGTGGTATGATGAATAATGTCTTTCAAAAGTACAACTCATCCCGCAAAAAACAAGCCCTCATAAGTCTATGTAGAACGAAAAATAAAAACGTTATTGCTCTTGGAAGAAGGAGAGGAAAAAACAAAAATGAAAAATTACTCATTGGTGAAAATTATAAACTTTGCGTAATAGCCATGTAATAGCAGCAGGAGCGCCCCCACAGGCTTCAGTCTTCACATGATCATGATGTCAGTAATTAGGTTTGGGGACCTCCTTAATTCCTAAATTTGTAGGCAGTTATCAAGCAGAACTTACCAGGCATTAAAGGGGATATCAAGGATTAATAAAAATAAATAAATTAATAAAACTTTACTATATTCTTTCATAAACAGCACCACCCCTGTCTACAGGTGACATGTAGTATTACAGCATAGGCCCATTCCCTTCAATTGAGCTGCGCTGCAATATCACAAACAACCTGTAGACAGGGGTGGCACTGTTTTTGAAAGGAATCAGTCATGTTTAATTTTTTATCAATATACAGAGTCCTGTGCTCACAATCCCCATCTCTTTGTCAGAGTATAAGTGGTTAGAAAGAGCGACACTCCCTGAAGGAGCCATCCTGTATGACACAGACAGAAAATGATGGGAATGGATGTGTATGTGTTTGTGTGTGTGCTAGGTGAGTACGTGTAATATATGGGATGGATGAGAAGGAATCCGGGCACAAGTTAAAGTACATGGCTCAGTGGGGCCATCATCAGCAGGCGGTGGACGGTAACTGGTGTTGCTCAGCTTTAGTTGCAGAAATAAATCAAAGTGTGGAAGAAAAAGCGGCACTCAATAGCATGAAACGGTGACTGTTGTTCTACCCCGTCGACTCCCTCCCTGCACTCTGTAACTATGATTTTACTGGAATAAAAGTTCCACACTGCAAGCAATAACATCCGATGAGTGCCGCTTTTTCTTGCACACTTTGTAATATATAATGTTTGTGCATCGCTCTCAGGGCCGTGGGTTACTCGGGACTGGTCCCTGCTGTCTGTTCATAGGGCGGATGTCACAGTAGTGGCCTTGGACCGGTTCAGTGGCCCTGGAGGGACCGCAAATAAAAAGGGGTATTGTAAAAAGGGAAAAATACATAAAAATGAATGTCACTGTGACGCCACCTGTGGTATGTGTCACACTTCCGGAGGAAGGTGCCCTATAGTGGACCCACTGGGCCGTGGTACCGAACTCCCCTGGGTGAGCTGATCCTAGTTTACCCAACCCCTATACAGGGATTGTCAGGGGCAAGCCCTGGGGTCTACATACCACAGCAGCTAGTACCAGGGGGGGCGGCTCGTAAGGTTAGCCTATACTAAGGAATAGAGAAGTATTCCAGGTAACAGGGCACAAGGCTAGGAGACCAGGAAGGGTGCTACCGGGGAAGAGCACAGCACGGGTTCCAGGACACAGAGCACAAGGCTGGAGGACAGAAATGGTGCTACTGGGAAGGAGCACAGCAAGAGTTCCAGGACACAGAGCACAAGGAAGGCCTGACCAACAGTCAGCAAGGCAGAAGCAAACTGACTTAATAATCAGGCACCTCCCACCAGAGGAGGTGGCCTGATATACCATGGGAAGAGCAGCTATTGGTCAAGGGGAGTGTCAGGTTGGACCTTGCCGGCCTCTAGAGTCACAGGAAAGGAATGCACCTAGCGCGCCGCTGAGTAGGCTCATGAAAATGACCATAGTAATGTGCTCATGTGCGAACCCGGCGGTCAGCTGACAGGAAGGGAACATGGCAACGGCTCCGAGACACAGCACACCTGTATGCCGGACGCCCGGTCGGCAGCGGAGCAGGAGATGCTGACCCAGGAGAGGTGAGCTGGGAAGCGGTGCCAGGGGGCCTAACAGTACCCCCTCCCTCAAGCCCCCTCCTCCAAAGGCGCGCTAAGAACCTCGCCAGAATGCGTGGCGCATCAATGTTCTCCCGTGGCTCCCAGGTCCTCTCCTCAGGACCAAAGCCAGCCCAGTCAATTAGGAAGAGGGTCTTGCCTCTACTCTTCTTCATGGCAAGGATGTCCCTGACTTCATAGACATCCTCGGAGCTGAGAGGCCGTGGCACAGTACCGGAGGAGGGATGATAGCGATTGAGCACCACGGGTTTCAACAACGAGACATGGAAGGAGTTAGGGATGCGAAGCGAGGCAGGTAGTCTCAGCTTGTAGGCAACATCGTTGATGCGTCCTAGGACTTCGAAGGGGCCGATATAACGGGGCCCCAACTTGTAGGATGGCACCTTTAGCCTGACGTATCTGGAAGAAAGCCACACTTTCAAGGTCCATTACATGGTTAGCAGAAAGGTAGTTTATGGCTCCTGTCCTTGTGTTGAAGTTTTGTGCATCATGCAGTCATGCTGGAGGGCTGGTGGCAGGAGCTCCTGACCATGATGTATGGACCCCCATACGCTCAGCCAGACCACGTCTGTGTATCCACTAATTTGGATCTCGGACTGCATTCCCTATCAAACAGAGGCCTCCAAGGGCAGCATACACATATCTAACTGAGCTAAAAAGTGGAGTAACACTCCCACTACTGCATATAAGAATCACTTGATGAAGGCTCTTGCATGAGCCGAAACGTTTGATGATTGATGAACTTTCACAAACTCCACAAATGAAAAACACCAAAAGGATCAACCCTCTCTTGCTTTTTTAAGTAGAGTGCCAGGTTAAGCTTTGTATATGGAGGCTTGTGTAAGAGCGTCTCTGGTCTCACTCCAGATCCTGGAGAAGTCCATGGACAATGCATCAGCTGCCGGATTGCCGGGTGCTGAGGAGATCGGAAGAGGTAAACCAGGATGTTGCCCGCTCACCACGAAAAAAGGGGATTTAGCTGACGACTCACTAGAATGATTGTTGTATGCGAATTCGGCCCAAGTAAAAGACCGGTCCAGTTATCGTGATGAGCGCTGGTGAAGTGCCAAAGATAGGTGGTGAGGACTTGGTTAATGCGCTCCACCTGCCCGTTGAACTGAGGATGATAGGCAGAGGAGAAGTCCAGCGTGACGTCCATTTGCTTGCACAGCGCTCTCCAGAACCGGGAAGTGAACTGGACTCCTCTATCGGACACGATATGGCGAGGAAATCCATGGAGCCGGAAGATGTGTTCAATGAATATCTTGGCTAACTCAGGAGCGGATGGTAGACCGGGTAAAGGAACGAAGTGAGCCATTTTGGAGAAGCGATCCACGACTACCCATATGACGGTACAGCCGGAGGAGCAAGGGAGATCCGTAATGAAATCCATCGCTATATGTCACCAAGGAGCCGACGGACTGGAAGAGGCAGTAGACGTCCAGCCGGCAACCTTCTGGACACCTTATTCCTAGCACAAGATGAACATGAGGCAACAAAGTCGTGGACGTCTTGACGGATAGTAGGCCACCAATAGTGACGAGTGATCAAAGAAAGAGACTTTTTAACTCCAACGTGACCGGCAATTCTCGATGAGTGTCCCCATGACAGAACCGTCCTCCTCTGATTCTGGGCGACGAATGTCTTACCCGGTGGAAGTCCGGCTACATGTAAGGGAGCCACAGTGATTATTTTGGTAGGGTCAATGATATGGAAGGGCTCATCTTCCACATCCGACGGCTGGAAGGACCACGACAGGGCATCAGCCTTGACATTTTTACTACTAGGTCGGAAGTGCAGTTCAAAATTGAAACGGGGAAAGAACAGAGACCACCAGTATTGCCGGGGGTTGAGCCTCTGGGCAGACTGGAGATAAGCCAGGTTCTTGTGGTCAGTGAAGATTATGAACGAATGGACAGTGCCCTCGAGGAGGAGTCGCCACTCCACCAGTGCCAATTTGATGGCCAGCAATTCCCGATTCCCGATTGAGTAATTGCGCTCTGACGTGGTGAATGCCTTGGAGAAGAACCCGCATGTGACTAACCGACATGAAGAAGATTTCTGGGAGAGGACAGCCCCCGCTCCTATGGAGGAGGCATCTACCTCTACGATAAACTGTCTGTTTACCTCTGGTCGGTGCAAGGTGGGAGCCTCGGAGAAGGAGCGCTTTAGGGAGGAAAAGGCATTTTCAGCCTCTGAGGTCCAGGTACAAGCTTTTGCTCCCTTACAGATGAGAGCCGTGATGGGCTTGATCAAGGACGAAAAATGGGGAATGAATTGCCTGTAATAATTCGCAAAGCCAAGGAACCGCTGAATAGCCTTAGTCCCCACAGGACGGGGCCACTTCAGCACAGCAGAGAGCTTCTCAGGATCCATCCGTAATCCGGAATCAGAGGTGATGTATCCGAGAAAGGGCAATGAGGTCTGCTCAAAGACACACTTCTCCATCTTAGCGTACAATCGATTCCTCCTCAGTCGCAGAAGGACTTGCCGTACGTCACGTCTATGAGAGGACAAATCCAGAGAGAAGATGAGGATGTCGTCCAAATATACAACCACACAGGTGTACAACAAATCACGGAAGATGTCATTGACGAACGCTTGGAATACTGCGGGAGCATTACAGAACCCGTACGGCATGACCAAATACTCACAATGGCCGTCCTGGGTGTTGAAAGCCGTATTCCATTCGTCTCTGGCACGTATGCGAACGAGATTGTAGGCACCTCGTAGGTCCAATTTCGTAAAGATGTGAGTCCCTTTTAGCCTGTCAAAGAGCTCCGGAATCAGTGGCAGGGGGTATTTGTTTTTGATGGTGATGGTATTCAAACCTCTATAATCAATACAGGGTCGAAGGGTGCCCTCCTTTTTCTTCACAAAGAAAAATCCTTCGCCAGCAGGAGACGTGGATTTTTGGATGAAGCCCCTGACCAAATTGCCCGTGATGTACTCGGACATGGCTTGTGACTCTGCCGGGAACAACGGATAGATACGTCCCCTGGGTGGTTGTATTGCTAATTAAAAATATGGATATCTTATAGCCTACATTATGTAACATATTGTTTATATGCTTTGATAAAGTGTGGTCAACAGACCAAGGGTGGAATGTATTGCAAATATGAAATATGGTTGTCTGAATCCATGCACTATTATATTCCAATATATTGCAGTGTATTGATATACTTTAATATTGAGAAACTAGTTCATTCAAATTAACTGTCTTGATGTCTGCCATCCACAAACTGAGTGTTTGCTCTGTGTTGATACAGTAAGACAATGTTAATTGTTCAGTGGTCTTTGAAGCTGTGTGTTTCAAGGATTCATTATCCTAATTTGTACACAAGTGACCACTGTGATATTTGCTTTGACAAACAGTGGTATTGTAACCAAAATACTGTGTTTAAATAATAAGTTCACTGACCATTATGTTCCATGAGAAATACACATATCGATTGTCGAGAATAATGTTTGTAAGTAAACTTCTCGAGATAAGCGGAACTTGGCCAATTCCGTTTGATCGACAAGTCAAAGCTTATAAACATTAACCAGGCCATTGTTGAAGCCTTATAAAAGTCGCTGGAATCATGATACAGACAGAAGCATTTTTGGTGGTAACTTCTCTGGAGTTCTCTGTCAATTGGACAGATGATGCTCATAAGCTCCTTGATGAAGAAGTCATTTTGTGTACCTGTATTCGGGACTTCTGCAGGAGTTCTCTGTCGATTGGACAGATGATGCTCATAGCTCCTTGATGAAGAAGTAATTTTGTGTACCTAAATACAGTGTTGTGTTTTCTCACTGAGCTCTCCTGTCTTCATCGTGCTTCTCCGATTGATGTTACAAGACAAGATGATGTGCACATCCGTGGTGATGTGATGTAAGTAAATGCATAACCTTTATGTGTTGATAATACAAATAGTGTATGCAATATCCTAATGTTTTTATAGTTTTGTATTACAAATAGTGTATTCAATATCATACTGTTGTTTTTATAGTTTTGTATTCTAAATTAGCCTTTTTAATAAAATTACTTGATTACCTTCTTTAAAGTCGTATCCGAGCCTGTTTGTCAGAACAATTGGCAACACATTTGGCGTAGTCGGCAGGATACGCGGAAGGATTCAGTAATTTTTTATATAGTGTGATATTGCATTAAACATGCCTCTTTTTAGGAAAAAAGTGGTTGTAAGTGAGTCTATTGAGACTCCAGGGTGGGAGGAAACTCCATATCATATTTTGGCGACTAAGTGGTCGCACAGTGTTGGTTCAAGTGAACTATGGGACAAATGTTTGCAGGATGCAGAGCCTGCTGATGTGGTAGAATGCTTGCAGAAAGTAAAAGTAGAAAAAGGGAAAGAATTGTGTGCTGTTGGTAGGAGTGGCTGGATCCTGCTATCTGCATATAGAAAACAGCATGAGGAAAATCAAAGAATGTTAACTAAGGTGCAGGAATTGGAGATGCAACTGTGTGAGGCCCAGAATTCACAGGGTCAGAATAAGTTAGTAATGGACAAATGTGTTGGAACTCAGCATGATGAAGAACAGTCTGCTGTACGTCTAAAACAGTATAAGTGCAGAAAGAAGAGGGGGAAGGTGAGCAAGAGGAAAGCTTTGGCCATAGCCAAAGAAGAAATGGAGTGGAACCCAGATCAGTGGGATAGTGATGCACAGGAGTCAACAGATCAGTGGGATAGTGATGCACAGGAGTCAACAGATCAGTGGGATAGTGATGCACAGGAGTCAACAGATCAGTGGGATAGTGATGCACAGGAGTCAACTGACTCCAAAACTGTCACTGACCCAGAACAGGGAGATGATAATTTTAATGGGGAGATGGAAATGGATCATCTTCTTCACCCATTAAAAGCTGATCGTATATGCCAGAGACAGGTTGTAGAGACAGCTACAGGGAAGCAAAACCAGAATGAGCTAGAAGATTGCAGTGTGTCCAAAACGGTCACCGACGCAGAACAGAGGGATGATCATTTTAATGGGGAGATGGAAATGGATCCTCTTATTAACCCATTAAAAGCTCATCGTATATGCCAGAGACAGGTTGTAGAGAAATCTACAGGGAAGCAAAACCAGAATGAGGTAGAAGATTGCAGTGTGTCCAAAACGGTCACCGACGCAGAACAAAGAGATCATCATTTTAATGGGGAGATGGAAATGGATCCTCTTATTAACCCATTAAAAGATCATCATATATGCCAGAGACAGGTTGTAGAGACAGCTACAGGGAATGAGGTAGACGATTGCAGTGTGTCTAATACATTTGAGTTGCAACGTACCTTAAGAAGGAGAAATACTAGGGGTGACAAGACTCCGGCAATGTCTAAATTCAGGCGATGTGATGATCCCATGTTGTTCTGTAGTGATTATCTGGCATTGTATAAAAAAGTTTACAATCATCCAGATATGTCTCAGGATGATGCTAGTTTTCTATTTTCAATGGCAAATCATTGTAATGTAGATTATGCCACAAGAGTGTCTCTAAGAAATGCCAGTTCATATGAAAGATTTGTTAAACTATTAAGTGACTGGTGTCATGAGTCAAAAGAGCAAGAGATTGTGTCTGCTGTTTATAGGCCTAGGTATTGCTTCAGATGTGGGAAGATGGGTCACATTAAACATCATTGTAATACTGAGCTAGAGAGCTATTCATTGCACCAGAATATTGATGGTATTGAGAATGAGGGAAAACTTGCCATTAACAATACTGATCTTACAGAGACAGGTAAAAAAGTCGACTGTGCTACAACTGCACAAAAGTCGCAAGTAATGCAGATCCCAAATGTTGATAAGTGTGAGACTGAGAAAGAGCAGAATTTGTCATATTGTAGACCCCAAAAAGACTATGCTAACATTCCTGTGATCTGTCTATGGGGCTGGATCATTTTACATTGGTCACCAGTCATCATTCCTGTGTTACAGTATGTATTAAGTCAATACAATGTATCCAGTGAGGTTGTTTTGTTTTCCCTTCTTTGTTTTTGTCTGTCTATATGTGGATAATCTATTAGTATATGGATAACAGCTAGGATAAGGACAAAGTGCAGTATTTGACTTGTATTTTAACTTTTTCTTTGTGCTTCTTTTCAGACTGGACAAACCAGTTTTTCAGAGGAATCAGACTAAATGTATTTAGTTATATATAAGACATGTGGGTTAGACAATGAGCTCAAAATTAAAAGTTAAAATAATTGTTTGCAAACAATTAAATAAGTAATCATCCTATTGTGATGAACCTAATGGTGCTGTCACACAGCACAACCTGGCCAGCGATGTCGGAAGCGATGCGCGGGTGCCCGCTCGGTTCCGACATCGCTGGCCAGCTGTCACACAGCACGGCTGCGGCTGGCGATGCCGCAGCGATGCGGGCGGTGACATCGCTCGCTGGGCTGGGCTCAGCCCAGCGAGCGATCCGCAGCAACGCTGCGGTATAGCCTGGATCGCCGCTGACATCGCTCTGGCGATGTCACACGGCGCGATCCAGCCTAATCGCAGGTCGCAGGTTGTCAGGTTTACAGTTCTTCCCGTAAACCTGACAACCTGCGACTAGCGATAAAACGTGGTCGCGTCGCGCTGTCACACAGCGCGACGTCGCTAGCGACATCGCTGGTACGTCACTTTTCCGGCGATGTTGCTAGCAACGTCGCCTGGTGTGACAGCACCATAAAAGTTGTGGTTTAGGCGGCCGTCACACGCATCTATATCGTGAGCGATATTGTTAGCGATCACGTGCACGCGCGATCGCTAACAATATCGCTCACATCGCTGGTGAGCTGTCACACAGACAGACTCACCAGCGATGTGGAGCAGCGAGATCGCTGGTAACTATGGTACACATCGGGTTACTAGGCGCCGCGCGGCGCTTGGTAACCCGACGTTTACCATAGATACCATCTCAGAGCATAGGCTCTGCCGCTGGGAGATCGTTCATCGTGGTGTCACACACCACGATGATGCAGATTGATCAAGCTTGATATGAGCTCCGGCTCCCATATCTGCGATGTAGCGATCAAGCGATTTTACATTGTAAAATCGCTTGATCGCACGCAGCGATGCACAAACGATATCGCTTAAGCGATCAAAACGCAGATCGCTTAAGCGATATCGTGCATTAAATTGTTGCGTGTGACGACCGCCTTAGTTTTATGTATGGTCTTAATCTTTATTTTCAATCAGGAACACAATAGGTTTGTAAACTCCATTTGTAAGTGCATCTTGATCATTGAAGTTTGATATTTCAAAGAATTGAGGTAATGTGATGGATCAGAATTATCCATGAGAAATGTATGAATGTTGACTAATGTTACATGTCAATAATATAGAAAGAAGATAGAATAACTCAGTCAGTGTATTTCTTTGGTGAAATCAATTAGGTGTCCTGAATCTGCTCAAGCCATTTCTCAAGTAGCAGTCAGTGTGATCTCAGACAATAATATTGTTTTTATTTCCCTTTAGATCAAAATCTGATCTGTAAGGGTACCTTTACATGCCGCTACTGGAGGATGGATACAACCCGCTACTTCACGTGCACGAGCACGCCCAAACGGTTACAAACGGGAAACGCACCACGTTTACACGCCGCCACAAGGTGCGCTACGCTACGCTACATCTACAGCTAGATACATCGCCGGGTGTCTCAAGTAGCCATCTGTAGCTCATCGTACCTCATTTACACACCGCTACAGCAAGCTAATATGGGCGGACCTGGTGCAGCAGGGACAGCACATAGGCGTGCCACAATTGTGGAGTACGAGATGTCCGTACGCTGATAGGACAAAGCAAGAAACCCATGATTGGCCAGGCATCGCAGGAGGCTGATTAATACATGACGCCCGAGCAATTGTGTAGTGTGACTGGGCAGCTCCTTAAATATGCCGCCCTGTGCAGCGACAACCAATTGCAACGCAGGAGCTTCCTCCAATGATCGCTGAAGGGGCGCGGTATCCCGGAGGCTGTGTCACGCCCCAGCTACATACCAGGTACATCGCCTGGTGTATAGACATCCCTTCTGTAGCTTCTTTACACGCCGATACAGCTCGCTACAATCGGCTTTGTAGCCATCTGTTTTCGAGCAGTGCTCGGAAACAGATGTATCTGTTGCCGGCTGTCACGTCCCGTCTTCACACGCCGCTACTACGGGCTATATTGACGCTACAAGCTACATTTGTAGCCTGTAGCGGGTTGTATCCATCCTCCAGTAGCGGCGTGTAAAGGTACCCTAAGTGTTGCATTGTTGCTGTCCCCATGCGCGACTGCTGACAAGAGCCGAGCAATCTTCAGACAGTAAACAGATATGAACTATGGAAAATGTGGACTTCTGAAAACCAAACCGAATCTATGGATTTATCTAGCCTCAGTTGATGAACACTAGCCATTTTTGAATGGCAAAGGCAATCACTGCTACCAATATATATATTAGAAACTTGTATGGTGGTATATCCAAGAAGATGTGACTCAAAGTGTGAACTGTACGGAAGAAGATTTCTAATGGGAGAACTGATTAATATAAGGATTCCAAGTATTATGCCAGCTGACCTATGCTGTCAATGGACTTGTGATAAACATAAAATAGGCAGATGCCAACATTTAAATATGTTGAATCAGACTGGGGATGGGGTAGGGCTATTATATGTGGCTCCAGTTCAGATAAAAAGTGTAAAAGTATGAGGACGGGCAAAGATATGATGTGTAACAGTATAGTGATCTCTTCATCATATACAGAACATGTAAGATTACTTAGAGGTTGGATGTTTTCCTTTGGAAGAATCACTTTTAGTTATATTCCAAATAATATAACTAGTGGGTCATGTGTTAGCTCTAGGTTAACTTTAATTATGTCTTTTTTCCCAGCTCACAAAACTCCCCATATAAAGTGGGAATTTTCTACCTTATGCGAAAACTGCAATTATGATATAGGCTGGGGTCACATTGAAAACAAGAATTGCATTCACCGCATCCGGATCCGGATGCGGTGAATGCAATGGCGGGCACACACATTTTTTGACAAAAATGTGTGCATAATACCGCACTGCAGTAACCGGATGGCTCAGGATGTGTAATCCTGAGCCATCCGGCAACTGCATAGTTTGCAGATCCCGGCTATTGCCGGGATCAGCAAACTGTCCTATGACTATTAAATAGTTAAATTCACTAACTAAAGGAATGTTTAAGGTCTGTAGGGGGGGCTTAGACCCCCCTATAGACCGGCCGCCCACTCCGGTGGGCTTCTACTACAATTCCCCACTATGGAACGGGCTCCTCGGAGCTCCGTGCAAGTTCCCCTACCTCCCGCCCCCCGTATCTGTACAGAGGGGTGCCTGCACCCCTCTGTTAGAATTATCCGTAAATGTGGCATCAACAGATTACAGTAATAATGTTCTATAGTTACGTCATTCTTCATGTTGTTTCACAATCCCTCTATGGGCGGGGCTTTGTTCTTCTGCCGCCGCCCGTGGAATGATGATGCCCGCCTCCTCTGGCCTTCTCCCTGTCTTGTCAGGGCGGCCGCGTCATGAAAGGGGCGGGGCTACGGAATGACGCGCACGTAGCCCCGCCCCTTTCATGACGCGGCCGCCCTGACAAGACAGGGAGAAGGCCAGAGGAGGCGGGCATCATCATTCCACGGGCGGCGGCAGAAGAACAAAGCCCCGCCCATAGAGGGATTGTGAAACAACATGAAGAATGACGTAACTATAGAACATTATTACTGTAATCTGTTGATGCCACATTTACGGATAATTCTAACAGAGGGGTGCAGGCACCCCTCTGTACAGATACGGGGGGCGGGAGGTAGGGGAACTTGCACGGAGCTCCGAGGAGCCCGTTCCATAGTGGGGAATTGTAGTAGAAGCCCACCGGAGTGGGCGGCCGGTCTATAGGGGGGTCTAAGCCCCCCCTACAGACCTTAAACATTCCTTTAGTTAGTGAATTTAACTATTTAATAGTCATAGGACAGTTTGCTGATCCCGGCAATAGCCGGGATCTGCAAACTATGCAGTTGCCGGATGGCTCAGGATTACACATCCTGAGCCATCCGGTTACTGCACAGCGGTTCAGAGAACCGCTGCGAAAACTGCTGCCTGCATGATCTTTAACGCAGGCAGCAGTGCCGGATACGGCCACCGGATGGCTTGTGAAGCCATCCGGTGTTTTGCATTGGGTCCTATGAGGAGCGTTTCCTGGTCCGGTTTTGAGCTTTTTAAAAGCTCAAAACAGGATCAGGATTTTATAATAAAAACGCATATGTGACCCTGGCCATAGTATTATTCACTGATGATATAATAAGAGTCAATTTTGCTATGCATGCATTGGATTGTTGTGGTTGGATAAATAATGTGTGGCTATATGATATCCAAGGGTGGAATGTACTGCTAATAAAAAATATGGATATCTTATAGCCTACATTATGTAACATATTGTTTATATGCTTTGATAAAGTGTGGTCAACAGACCAAGGGTGGAATGTATTGCAAATATGAAATATGGTTGTCTGAATCCAAGCACTATTATATTCCAATATATTGCAGTGTATTGATATACTTTAATATTGAGAAACTAGTTCATTCAAATGAACTGTCTTGATGTCTGCCATCCACAAACTGAGTGTTTGCTCTGTGTTGATACAGTAAGACAATGTTAATTGTTCTATGGTCTATGAAGCTGTGTGTTTCAAGGATTCATTATCCTGATTTGTACACAAATGACCACTTTGATATTTGCTTTGACAAACAGTGGTATTGTAACCAAAATACTGATTCAATTAGTGTATGAACCTTTACCATTATGTTCCATGAGAAATACACAGATCGATTGTCTAGAATAATGTTTGTAGGTAAACTTCTCGAGATAAGCAGAACTTGGCCAATTCCGTTTGATCGACAAGTCAAAGCTTATAAATATTAACCAGGCCATTGTTGAAGCCTTATAAAAGTCGCTGGAATCATGATACAGACAGAAGCATTTTTGGTGGTGACTTCTCAGGAGTTCTCTGTCAATTGGACAGATGATGCTCATAAGCTCCTTGATGAAGAAGTCATTTTGTGTACCTGTATTCGGGACTTCTGCAGGAGTTCTCTGTCGATTGGACAGATGATGCTGATAGCTCCTTGATGAAGAAGTAATTTTGTGTACCTGAATACAGTGTTGTGTTTTCCCACTGAGCTCTCCTGTCTTCATCGTGCTTCTCGTGCTTCTCCGATTGATGTTACAAGACAAGATGATGTGCAACTCCGTGGTGATGTGATGTAAGTAAATGTATAACCTTTATGTGTTGATTATACAAATAGTGTATGCAATATCCTAATGTTTTTAAAGTTTTGTATTACAAATAGTGTATTCAATATCATATTGTTGTGTTTATAGTTTTGTATTCTAAATTAGCCTTTTTAATAAAATTACTTGATTACCTTCTTTAAAGTCGTATCCGAGCCTGTTTGTCAGAACAATTGGCAAAACAGTGGTGTAGCACCCGGTATCAGATCAATAGGGCAATCATAAGGCCTATGAGGTGGGAGGACCTCTGCCTCAGTTTTGTTGAAGACATCCGCGTACTGCCAATACACAGCAGGTAAACCAGGAAGAACAGAAGCTGGCTGCGGGGAACCGGGTTGTAGAACGAACTGCAGGCACCTCTCGTGGCAGAGAGGACCCCACCGCAGAACGTCCCCTGAGCGCCAGTCCAGGACAGGTTCATGAGTTTGGAGCCAGGGGAGCCCGAGGAGCAGGGCATGGGATGGGAGACACCAGGCAGGACATAGAAGGCAATCTGTTCACGGTGTAGGGCCCCGATCTGCACCTCCACCTCCTCTGTCACCTTGGTGACGGTTTCCTGCAGTGGCCTACCATCCACCGATGCGATTACACGAGGCGTCAATAGGGGTATTATGGGGATACCAAGCCGAGTCACTGCCTCTTGCCGAATGAAGTTTCCTGCTGACCGCCTGAGCGCCAGTCCAGGACAGGTTCATGAGTTCGGAGCCAGGGAAGCCCGAGGAGCAGGGTATGGGAGAGACCAGGCAGGACATAGAAGGCAATCTGTTCACGGTGTAGGGCCCTGATCTGCACCTCCACCTCCTCTGTCACCTTGGTGACGGTTTCCTGCAGCGGCCTACCATCTACCGATGCGATTACACAAGGCGTCAATAGGAGTATTATGGGGATACCAAGCCGAGTCACTGCCTCTTGCCGAATGAAGTTTCCTGCTGACCCTGGATCCACATAGGCTAACTCAGAGTAGCGTCTCCTCGGGCGTATCACCTGCACGGGCAGGGTAAGAGGTTGAGAGGCATCGCTCTCGCCTAGGATGGCCTCTCGTACTTGACCTAGGCGGAGGAGTTTCCCGGCCTTTCGGGACAATTCCGGTGCTGATGGGATGCGTCTCCGCAATACAGGCATAGGCCGTGAGCCAGCCTCTCCTCTCGGCGTCGTTCCGCCATTCTGACCCGGTCCACCTGCATAGGGTCAGAAAGGGGGGCGGCGGCAGACACCACAGGCCGTGTACAGGGCGGACTGCGTTCAGAGGGAAGCGGCCAGATGGACCTCCTCTCCCTGGCGGACTCACGGGAGCGTTCTTGGAATCACAGGTCAATGCGAGTGGCTAGCGAGATCAAGGCCTCCAGCTCGGCTGGAATATCCCGACGGGCGAGTTCATCCTTTATCCTGCCGGACAGGCCACGCCAGAACGCACCAGTCAGCGCTTCGTTATTCCATCCCAACTCGGAGGAGAGTGTGTGGAAGCGGATGGAGTACTGCCCAACGGTGAGCGCCCCTTGACGGAGGTTGAAGAGAGACTCCGTGACAGATGTGACCCGGCCGGGTTCATCGAAGACACTCCGGAATGTCTCCAGAAAGGTCGACAAGTGGGAGACCGCAGGGTCATCATGCTCCCAGAGGGGGTTAACCCACGCCAGGGCCTCGCACTCCAGGTGGGACATCACAAAAGCCACCCTGGCCCGATCGGTGGGATACTGCTGTGGCAGCAGTTCAAAGTGTAGGCTACATTGGTTGAGGAAACCGCGGCACGTCTTAGGGTTTCCACTGTATCTAGGCGGTTATCCAAGGCGGGGCGGAGGGATCAGAGCGCCACCCGGGGACCGGTCATCGGATACGGACTGGCCCGAGGTTGTTGGTGCCGACTGCAAGGAAACCAGACGATCATTCATCACGGATATGTAAGACAGCATGCGAGACTGCATGTCTCATTCCACTGTTGTAGGCTCGCGAGCTGAGTGGCAGATGCTTGGTCGGAGGTCTGAAGGGAGGCCAACCGGGTATCCAAGGACTGAAGAAAAGCCACAATACGGTTCTGATTTTCACGAAGATAAGCCAGCTCCTTTTGCGCTGAAAACGAGGTACTAGAGGGGTCCATGGCCTGATTATTCTGTCACGCTTCTGGGGGGAAGGCGCCCTAGAGTGGACCCACTGGGCCGTGGTATCAAACTCCCCTGGGTGAGCTGATCCTAGTTTACCCAATCCCTATACATGGATTGTCAGGGGCAAGCCCAGGGGGTCTAGATACCACAGCAGCTAGTACCAGGGGGGCGGCTCGTAAGGTTAGCCTATACTAAGGAATAGAGAAGTATTCCAGGTAACAGGGCATAAGGCTAGGAGACCAGGAAGGGTGCTACCGGGGAAGAGCACAGCACGGGTTCCAGGAAACAGAGTACAAGGCTGGAGGACAGAAATGGTGCTACTGGGAAGGAGCACAGCAAGGGTTCCAGGACACAGAGCACAAGGAAGGCCTGACCAACAGTCAGCAAGGCAGAAGCAAACTGACTTAATAATCAGGCACCTCCCATCAGAGGAGGTGGCCTGATATACCATGGGAAGAGCAGCTATTGGTCAAGGGGAGTGTCAGGTTGGACCTTGCCGGCCCCTAGAGTCACAGGAAAGGAATGCACCTAGCGCGCCGCTGAGTAGGCTCATGAAAATGACCATAGTAATGTGCTCATGTGCGAACCCGGCGGTCAGCTGACAGGAAGGGAACATGGCGACGGCTCTGAGACACAGCACGCCTGGATGCCGGATGCCTGGTCGGCAGCGGAGCAGGAGATGCCGACCCGGGAGAGGTGAGCTGGGAAGCGGTGCCAGGGAGCCTAACAGTATGCGGCCGATGTGACCGCTGCTGCTTGCTTCATCTCCAGGGATGATTATGCAGCAAGGTGATAAGCCCTTCACAGGTAGGGCTACATTGATCCCTGGGCCAGTGGTAATAGTTGTTATTGGTGAAGTTGTTATGAGGTGATGATGGGAGTGCACTTAATACTGACCGGTGTCCTTTAGATCTCCCAGGCTCGACCTCCCCTCAAATGCTGGTCTGCACAGCCATGGACCTTCAATAAAGACTCTAACACTCGTTTTAGGTTTAACCGGGTACTTTACTCCTTGCTCTTAGTTCACATAGTCATGGTTTCTTTTACAGTGAGCATACCGGTAGCCGGTCAGCAGCTGGTCTGGTTCACCAAAGCACCCCATTTCTTTAGCCTTTCCGAGTCTCTCTCCTCAGGACCACTCACCTCAGGGCCAGCAGTCGCGGACTTCTCAAGGGGGTCCTCTCTCTAACCCCAAGTCCTATGTGAGGGTTTTCCTAGGTGTGATGGTCTGTTCGGTTCCGGGCTTAGAGACCCTTCACCTAACTGGTTAATCTGTTGCCAGGGCTTCTAGTTTCCAACCACTTTTACAGGGCCGGTACCCTGTCCGTTGACCCAGTCCCTCGGTGTCTCAGTAAAGCCTGTCTTCCACCTTGGACTCCTTCTCCACTACACCTGGTCAGTAGCCTCCGACCCTGTCAGCCATAAGATGACACCGGCTGCCGAGTCACGGTGTTTTTTTCCACTCTTGTTTATGTCTTTCTCCTCAGTCACTCCTGTCCTCTTCTCCAGCTCCAACCAAACTGACTGTCACTCTCACTCTGAGGTAACTACTGTAGCTCCTCCCCCTTCCACAGGTGTCTCATCTAAGCTCCACCCACCACTCAGCTCCTCCCCACCTCTCCCTTGCCTGACATAAAGTCCTTGGTATAGGGATTCGGGGATGTGTTGGGTGCTTTTTGTTTGGGGTGAATGGCTTACCATCCCAGCTGCTGCTCTTTTCTGTGGCTATCAGTCCACAGGGGTGCCACATTTTTGTCACATACTGTGTGTTGCGTGTATATAACATCCACATTTGTAAATCCCGGATGCACAGATGAGAGTTCCTAGGTGTAAACAAGTTGGCAATCTCCCAATAAATGAGCAAATTGCTGCTCATCATCGGATGATTGGATTGTTTATGGAGGAACAAAAATCCTTGCTCTTGATAGCACATCACCAGGTGCTAACTGCAGATCTACTGCCAATAGCATGATACTGTAGGGGCAGATTGCTCTACCAATGATTTTCTGCACCTATCATTATTCATGATAATGATGAAAAGGCCAGAAACAAACCCTTGATGTCTTGAATATTTATAGATTGCTCTCATTTACCAGTCTGAAGTCGGCGCTTGTGAATATACCCTAAATGTCTGAGTGTGATAGTGCAATATGCGAGTATTTAAGGCAGGGGCGGACTGGCCCGGCGGGAGATCAGGAGATCCCCCGGGGGGGCCCCGACACTTTTTAGCCCTGCCCACTTAGCCACGCCCCCATAACCCTCCTGGGCCCTGCAGGGAGATGTGTGAGGCCCCCGCCCTATACTATCACTAATCATATCGGCGCACTGCCGATATGATTAGTGATTATGTTCTTGAGTTGTCTTGCAGTAGCAAAGCAAGGAGAGAGCTCTCCGTGCTTTGCCTGCTGTTGCAGTGCCGCCCAGCCTCCTCTGCGCAGCGCGACACTGCCGGCGCGTGATCAGATGGAGACAATCTCAGCTTGCGATGACTGCCTCCAACCAGGCTGTGTGTGCAGCGCAGGTGCCGGCAGCATCGCTGAGGAGGAGAGGGACCCGCCGTCGCCCCTGCAAACAGTCAGGCCCAGGGTGACTATAAAGGCGGGGGGCAGGGGAAGGAGGTTTGGGTGAGGGGGAGGGGGGGTCGTCCTGGTAACTGAGGAGCCCATTCTGCCATAATAGATGGGCTCCTCAGCCTGGGGCCTGGGGGTCCCTTACTGTGCTGCAGCCTCCACCATCCAGTCTCACCTGCTGGGGGCCTGTAGTGCTGTGCAGCATTTAGTGTGAGGAGATGCTGCTGCTGCTTCTACTACTGCCCCCAGCATGGTGCCATCAGGGAGGTCCCACAGGGCATCACAGGCCTTAGTATGAAGCAAACACTGTGGGAGCTCCCTGATGGCACCATACTGGGGTGCGGTGAGAGCCTAACCTCACGGAGCCCCATGATCTCTATGTGCGCCTATGTGTGGGCCCCATGATGATCTCTATGCACGCCCCTGAGTGGGCCCCATGATCTCTATGTGGGCCCCATGATCTCTATGTGCGCCTATGTGTGGTCCCCATGATGATCTCTATGTACGCCCCTGAGTGGGCCCCATGATCTCTATGTGCACCTATGTGTGGGCCCCATGATCTCTATGTGCGCCTATGTGTGGGCCCCATGATCTCTATGTGCGCCTATGTGTGGGCCCCATGATGATCTCTATGTACGCCCCTCAGTGGGCCCCATGATCTCTATGTGCGCCTATGTGTGGGCCCCATGATCTCTATGTGCGCCTATGTGTGGGCCCCATGATGATCTCTATGTGAGCCTATGTGTGGGCCCCATGATCTCTATGTGCGCCTATGTGTGGGCCCCATGATGATCTCTATGTGCGCCTATGTGTGGGCCCCATGATCTCTATGTGCGCCTATGTGTGGGCCCCATGATGATCTCTATGTACGCATCTGAGTGGGCCCCATGATTTCTATGTGCGCCTATGTGTGGGCCCCATGATGATCTCTATGTGCGCCTATGTGTGGGCCCCATGATCTCTATGTGCGCCTATGTGTGGGCCCCATGATCTCTATGTGCGCCTATGTGTGGGCCCCATGATGATCTCTATGTACGCATCTGAGTGGGCCCCATGATCTCTGTGCACCTCTGTGTGGGCTCCATAATCTCTATGTGCGCCTATGTGTGGGCCCCGTAATCTGTATGTACACCTCTGAGTGGGCCCCATGATGATCTCTATGTACGCATCTGAGTGGGCCCCATGATCTCTATGTGTGATCCCTGAGTGGGCCCCATGATTTTTATACACGCCCCTGACTGTGCCCCTTGTTATCTATGTACGCCTATGATTCGGATCCATGGTCTTTATGCACGCCCCTGAGAGTGCCCATTGATCTCTATGTACGCCCCTGATTGGGAACCATATCCGCCTCTTATGCGGCCCCTGTAATCTCTATGTGGCCCTGAGCCTCTCCTCCATGTGGCAGTAGTAGAAGCAGCATCTCCATAGTGTGGCATTCACACTACATGCTGCACTGTACAGGACTGCCAGCCAGCAGCAGAACGGATGAGAAGGTAACTGCCTGGGACCCTTAGCTGAGGCTGGCAGCACATACTACTGGGCAATGGCCATGATTACCATGGCCATTGGCCAGCATGTTATGCCAGTCTCTGGTGGTACTATCATGCATGCCCATTGCCCAATATGTCCTGCCAACATCTGTGGTACTATCATGCCCACCCAGCATGTCCTGACAGTCACTGGTGGTAGTACTAGCATGATAGTACCACAGAGGCAGGCAGTACATACTGGGCAATGGGCATAATAGTGCCACAAAGGCTGGAAGGACATACTGGGCAATGGACATGATAGAA
This sequence comes from Allobates femoralis, assembly GCA_033576535.1. Classification (NCBI taxonomy): domain Eukaryota; kingdom Metazoa; phylum Chordata; class Amphibia; order Anura; family Aromobatidae; genus Allobates; species Allobates femoralis. The sequence continues at coordinate 289,998,444 of JARQOC010000002.1, read as the reverse complement.
CCATCAGTAGACTGACTAGGCGTTATCCAGGGCTCTGTCTCCCCTCTTTGCAGCTGTAAACATTGCGTTTATGCTATTCGTTGCAACGGATCCGTTGTAAATCAGCACAAATGCAATGTACCGTAGACTTACATTGCAAAAATGCATTCTAACGCTTGCAAAAATAGCCATGCGTTTGAAAGTATGCATTATTTGCAATGCACAGGAAGCACGGTCGGCGGCTGGAGGCCAGCTGAGCGCTTCTATCACTTACAGGTGTGTTCTACCGTTATTCTGTGCCTGCTCATCTCTGTCAGCAGACATATTGTCTGATTGCAAAGATGTAGCAGAGCTGAAGACAGAAGACCTGTGGATTACGTCAGAGCAAGGATTTTTTTTATTTATTAAAGATGGAGTCTCTAAATGTGTTTGAGTTTTATTAAACATTTATTTTCTCTGTATTGTGTTTTTTTCCTGTTTACTAGAAATTCATGGTGGCCATGTCTAGTTTGGCGTGATGCCATGAATTTCAGGGTTAGTACCAACTGATAATACAAAGCTGGTACTAACCCCTTTATTACCCAGCGTGCCACCCCCCACCAGGGCCACTGGAAGAGCCAAATAAAGCACCTGGAAATGGCGCTATGATGACTGCGCCAATTCCAGGGGTGGCTGTGGGCTGCTGTTTTTAGCATCGGGGGCCCAGAATGCTTGGGCCTTACCATGCTCAGGATCCCAGCCCCGAGCTGCCGATCAAAATATGGCGGGAGCCCACTCATTTTTTTTTTTTTAATAATTTATAAAAAAAATTTGGGCTTTCCTGACTTTTGATCACCATCCAAGGCAAAGCCAGGCAGCTGGGGGTGGCAGGCCGAAGCTGTCCGCTTTATCTGCGGTGAGAATCAAAAATTCTGCAGAGCGCTATGTCATGTTTTTAAAAATTATTTATTTTCACACTTCAATATGTGACAGACCACAACAGCCAATCACAGATGTGGTCAAAGAGGATGGGCATCTGTGATTGGCTGTTCGAGTAATCTACAACCAGCCCATACATTCTAGTACGGTACTATGTATGGGCTGCATTCAGGTTACTCAAGCAGCCAATCACAGATGCCCATTCTCTGTGTCAGTGTCTGTGATTAGCTGTTGGGCCTGTCACACATATAGAAGTGTGAAAACAAATAAATACTAAAACAAACATGACGTAGCACTCCGCAGATTTTTTGATTCTCAGCGCAGATAAAGCATACAGCTACGGGCTGCCACCTCCAGTTGCCTGGCAATCAAAAGACAGATAAGCCTAATAATTGTTTTAAAATTGTTTCACTTTTTTTTGGAAAAAACATGGGTATGCTCCCGCCATATGTTGATCGCCAGCCAGATAAAGCAAGGCACCTGGGGACTGGGATTCTCAGCATGGTAAGGTCCAAGCGTTCTTGGCCCCCCACGCTGAAAATCGCAGCCCGCAGTTCCCCCTGAAAATGGTGCCTTCATCATAGCATCATGTCTAGACGCTTTCTCCAGCTCTTCCAGCAGCCCTGGTGGGGGGTGGCACGCTTGGTAAAAATGGGGTTAGTAGCAGGTTTGTATTATCAGCTGGTACTAAGCCTGAAATTCATGTCGTCACGCCAAATTAGACATGGCCACCATGAATTTCTAGTAAACAGGAAAAAAAACACAACACAGAGAAAATAAATGTTTAATACAAATCTATTGAATTTCTACAAATACTATATAAGTAACTAACGATTCATATATGTGAATTTTGATTAAACATAAACAAATGATTAAACATGTGACATCATATGCGATACGACGATACTAGGAACTTAACGACACCAGGTATAGCAAGACAAAGCGTAAATACTTTATTTTTCTCTGTTTGAATTGCATACTAGGAGACTAGAAATGTAAATGACCATACTTGTATTGATGTTATATGCAACCAGTTAATTGTGTTTTAATCTGTACACTTGTACACTTTCAAATAAAACTTGATTTAACATAATACAAATCAAACACAAAACACATTTAGGGACTCCATCTTTAATTAAAAAAAATACCTTGCTCTGATGCAATCCACAGGTCTTCTGACCTCAGCTCTGCTACATCTTTGCCATCAGACAAATATGTCTGCTGACAGAGATGAGCAGGCACAGAATGACACTGGAGCACTGTTAGGCTGGGGTCACACATAGAAATCCGTTTTTGGAAGTGATTTTCATCACCAATCCGTTTTTTTCTGGGTGCTTTTTGAGCCTCCTGCACTCCTGAACGTTTTTGGAATTTTCATTAAAAAAACGCATGCGCGAACGCATGCGCAAACGCAAGTGCATGCGTTTGCATGCGTTCGCGCATGCGTTTCCCATAGGGCCCCATGTTAAAAAAAACGCATGAAAACGCATGCGTTTTTTAACTGATGCCAAAAACGCTGTTTACTGCGTTTTTGGCTCAAAAACGGACAGGGGCTAGGGTCACATCGGCGTTTTTTGTTTAAAATCCTGATCCGGTTTTGAGCTTTAAAAAAGCTCAAAACCGGACCAGGAAAGGCTCCTGATAGAAGCCTATGCAAAACACCGGATGGCTTCACAAGCCATCCGGTGGCCGGATCCGGCACTGCTGCCTGCGTTTAAAATCATGCAGGCAGCAGTTTTCGCAGCGTTTACCGGGACCGCACTGCGGTCACCGGATGGCTCAGGATGTGTAATCCTGAGCCATCCGGTAACCGCATAGCTTGCGGGTCCCGATCTGGCAAGTTAATAAAGAGTTAAAATAGCTGCCCTAAATGACTTTTTGAGGTCTGTAGGGGGGCTTAGACCCCCCTACAGACCGGCCGGCGACTTCTATAGTGTTCTTCTACAATTTCTCAATGGTCACAGGCTCTTCGGAGCCCGTGCATGTAAACCAAAGGGGCCCCCCCCGTATCACTATACTGGGGTGCATAGACCCCTGTATTACAAATAAGCTGTATTGATGTCTAGTAACGGTTACATGTGTACATTTGCATTGTAAGTATATACTTACAACATTCTTTCGTAGGCAGAGTGAAGGAAATCCATGGGCGGGGCTGTGTGCAGCAGCCTCCGCCCGCTCCTTCTTGATGCCCGCCCCCTCTGGCCGTAATCCAGTGTTTTGAGGGCGGGCACGTTGTTAAAGGGGCATGGCTAACTATGTGCCGCGGTTAGCCACGCCCCTTTAACGACGTGCCCGCCCTCAAAACACTGGATTACGGCCAGAGGGGGCGGGCATCAAGAAGGAGCGGGCGGAGGCTGCTGCACACAGCCCCGCCCATGGATTTCCTTCACTCTGCCTACGAAAGAATGTTGTAAGTATATACTTACAATGCAAATGTACACATGTAACCGTTACTAGACATCAATACAGCTTATTTGTAATACAGGGGTCTATGCACCCCAGTATAGTGATACGGGGGGGCCCCTTTGGTTTACATGCACGGGCTCCGAAGAGCCTGTGACCATTGAGAAATTGTAGAAGAACACTATAGAAGTCGCCGGCCGGTCTGTAGGGGGGTCTAAGCCCCCTACAGACCTCAAAAAGTAATTTAGGGCAGCTATTTTAACTCTTTATTAACTTGCCAGATCGGGACCCGCAAGCTATGCGGTTACCGGATGGCTCAGGATTACACATCCTGAGCCATCCGGTGACCGCAGTGCGGTATACAGCACACAGTTTTGAAAAAAACTGTGTGCGACCGGCATTGCGTTCACCGCATCCGGATCCAGATGCGGTGAATGCAATTCATGTTTGCAATGTGACCCTACCCAGGGCAATGTTTTGAGCTCCAGAGAAAAACGCACAGGGTGTTTATTACACCCAATGCGTTTTTCTGTCAGTTTTTGGACTTAGAAAAAAAAAATGACAAAACTGAAGCCAAAAACTGACTGAGGGCTTATGTGTGACCCCAGCCTTACTGTGTAGTGCGGCACTATGTCGTTTTTTTTGTCATTTCATGTAGTGTAGAAATCGTGGCAAAAGTGTGGATTGTGCTCTGGAAGTGATTAGTTGTAGATAACTATGTTATTTTCTGCAGAGATAGGTCCTACATAGAAGACGTGATATCAAGAGATAAAGAACTTCACCTAGAGACATCACTGGTGAGTTTGTTTATTACCTATACACACACATTGACACTATACACAGAGCTCCTGTGTATAATGTCCTTGGTGATCATTATATTACCTGTACACTGACAATATATACAGAGCTCCTGTGTATAATGTCACTGGTAATGTCTCTGGTAATCGCTACATTATCTTTACACTGACTCTACAGTTAGGGCCAGAAATATTTGGACAGTGACACAATTCTCGCGAGTTGGGCTCTGCATGCCACCACATTGGATTTGAAATGAAACCTCTACAACAGAATTCAAGTGCAGATTGTAATGTTTAATTTGAAGGGTTGAACAAAAATATCTGATAGAAAATGTAGGAATTGTACACATTTCTTTACAAACACTCCACATTTTAGGAGGTCAAAAGTAATTGGACATATAAACATAACCCAAACAAAATATTTTTATTTTCAATATTTTGTTGCGAATCCTTTGGAGGCAATCACTGCCTTAAGTCTGGAACCCATGGACATCACCAAACGCTGGGTTTCCTCCTTCTTAATGCTTTGCCAGGCCTTTACAGCCGCAGCCTTCAGGTCTTGCTTGTTTATGGGTCTTTCCGTCTTAAGTCTGGATTTGAGCAAGTGAAATGCATGCGCAATTGGGTTAAGATCTGGTGATTGACTTGGCCATTGCAGAATGTTCCACTTTTTTGCACTCATGAACTCCTGGGTAGCTTTGGCTGTATGCTTGGGGTCATTGTCCATCTGTACTATGAAGCGCCGTCCAATCAACTTTGCAGCATTTGGCTGAATCTGGGCTGAAAGTATATCCCGGTACACTTCAGAATTCATCCGGCTACTCTTGTCTGCTGTTATGTCATCAATAAACACAAGTGACCCAGTGCCATTGAAAGCCATGCATGCCCATGCCATCACGTTGCCTCCACCATGTTTTACAGAGGATGTGGTGTGCCTTGGATCATGTGCCGTTCCCTTTCTTCTCCAAACTTTTTTCTTCCCATCATTCTGGTACAGGTTGATCTTTGTCTCATCTGTCCATAGAATACTTTTCCAGAACTGAGCTGGCTTATTGAGGTGTTTTTCAGCAAATTTAACTCTGGCCTGTCTATTTTTGGAATTGATGAATGGTTTGCATCTAGATGTGAACCCTTTGTATTTACTGTCATGGAGTCTTTTCTTTACTGTTGACTTAGAGACAGATACACCTATTTCACTGAGAGTGTTCTGGACTTCAGTTGATGTTGTGAACGGGTTCTTCTTCACCAAATAAAGTATGCGGCGATCATCCTCCAATGTTGTCATCCGTGGACGCCCAGGCCTTTTACAGTTCCCAAGCTCACCAGTCAATTCCTTTTTTCTCAGAATGTACCCAACTGTTGATTTTGCTACTCCAAGCATGTCTGCTATCTCTCTGATGGATTTTTTCTTTTTTTTCAGCCTCAGGATGTTCTGCTTCACCTCAATTGAGAGTTCCTTTGACCGCATGTTGTCTGGTCACAGCAACAGCTTCCAAATGCAAAACCACACACCTGGAATCCACCCTGACCTTTTAACTACTTCATTGATTACAGGTTAACGAGGGAGACGCCTTCAGAGTTAATTGCAGCCCGTAGAGTCCATTGTCCAATTACTTTTGGTCCCTTGAAAAAGAGGAGGCTATGCATTACAGAGCTATAATTCCTAAACCCTTTCTCCGATTTGGATGTGGAAACTCTCATATTGCAGCTGGGAGTGTGCACTTTCAGCCCATATTATATATATAATTGTATTTCTGAACATGTTTTTGTAAACAGCTAAAATAACAAAACTTGTGTCACTGTCCAAATATTTCTGGCCCTAACTGTATATACAGAGCTTTTTACATTTTCATTATCGGTCTCTATCTGGTGCCATTATGTGCTCTGGTCATGGCTTGGCGGCATTTGTTCCTTGTATATAGTATTAGGTCAGCTTCACACCACGGTGTGATCAGGTCCGGGGCTGTCCGATGTGAACCCGACAGCCCCGGACCTGATTTTCACACAATGCAGCCCTATGGTGCCGGACAGGGCTGGATGGCAGCTATTTGCTACCCGGTTTTGTTCCTGTCTGGCAGCATCAGGCTGCAAACGATTTTTACCCTGGACACAAAAACGGAGCATGCAGCATTTTTGTGTCCGGGGTGAAAAATGCAGAGGTTTGCCAGAGAAAGAAAGTTGAGCATTTGGTGACTTCAGTATTTATAAGACAAATCCAGGATTACCTCTGCTTGCTTTACTCCTGGTTTTGTCTTAGGCAGGCTTCACACCACGTTTTTTACCCTGTCAGGCTTTGTGGTGCTTTGCAGGAGGCACCGGACACAGCCTGACAGGTCCGGACAAATAGAAGCGGAGGGTTAATATGCCCTCCGGTCCTGTTTGTAGCCAGATTCTGCATAGCGCAGCTTCAGGAGCTGTCCCCTACTGAAATGGTGCTGAACCTCTTCACAGGGGACAGCTCCTGGGGCTGAAGCTCAGCGGAGCTCACGCTGAAGTGCAGCAGCCGGCGTCCGGGAACCTGGCAGACTCTCTGTCAGGTCCGGCACGATCCGGCACCCCATAGACTCTCATGTTTGGGGGTGCCGGATCATGTTAGGGGGTGCCAGATTGTGCTGGAACCGGAAGAATCCGGTAGGATCTGGTTTGCTTAAATTTTTCGCCCCGGACACAAAAATGATGCAAGCTCCGTTTTTGTGTCCAGGGCAAAAATCATTTGCAGCCTGATGCTGCCGGACAGGGACAAAACCGGATGGCAAATAGCTGCCATCTGGCCCTGTTCAGCACCATAGGGCTGCATTATGTCAAAATTGGGTCCGGGGCTGTCTGATTCACATCGGACAGCCCCGGAACTGATAACAACGTGGTGTGAAGTCGGCCTTACAAATACTGAGGTACAAAACTCACCAAATACTCAAAGTGCCACATTCTTCTGATGGTGTGGATTCCACCAATAAATGAGTGATCACATTCCTAACCTGTGCACAGGGGCGGACAGGCCCAGGTTGCAGGGAGTCATTTGCCCCCAGGCCGGTGATTTAGTCCTAGTTTAGAGCCGCCCCCTCAGTGAGAGCAGCCGCGCGGGACCCGGGACGCAGCATGCAGGACGCGGGCGTCAGCGTGGAGGCTAACTGACCTGGGATTGGCGCGGTGGCAGCAGGCAGCTGGCAGGCTAATGAAGCAGCGCCAGCACCCACATGCTCTTCAGTTGGCCTCTGTAGTGGTAGCACCCATCCCCCCGCTCTTCAGTTGGCCACCGGCTAGAAAAAGTCAACTACCCCCCAGGGCAAGATCTGCCAGCCAGCCCCTGCCTGTGCATCGCTGATAACTTGTTTTCACCAAAAAAATCCAAATTAATGCAAACTACAGTTATGATACATCGCAGTAATGGTGAGCGCACAGTGGTGTGCAGGAGCCGCCTGTGTTTTACAGTCCACGCTACACTATAATAGGTATAACGCATAACAGGTATTAGCATATAGCTGAAGAATGGGGTGGGCCCCTGGAGTCAATTTTCCTGGTGGGCCCCAGTCAACCCAGTCCGGCGCTGATTTAAGGCCTCACTTTAATCTTTTGCCCAGGGCCCCACTTTGCCTAAAACCAACCCTGGGTCTAGGAAGACTTCTGGTGATCCCAAACGTCTGCCATTTAAGGATTATGGATGCCAATGTGCTCTTAGGAACCTTGAGTACTGCAGAAATTCTTTTGTAACCTTGGCCAGATCTGTGCCTTGCCACAATTCTGTCTCTGAGCTCCTTGGGAAGTTCCTGTGATCTCATAATTCTGATTTGGTCTGACATGTACTGTGAGCTGTGAGGTCTTATATAGACAGGTGTGTGCCTTTTTAAATCAATTCCTATCAGTTTAATTAAAAACAGCTAGACTACAATGAAGGAGTAGAAACATCTCAAGGATGATCACAAGGAAATGGACAGCATGTGACTTAAATATGAGTGTCTGAGCAAAGGGTCTGAATACTTACGACCATGTGATATTTCAGTTTTTCTTTTTAATAAATTTGTACAAATATCTACATTTCTGATTTTTTCAGTCAAAATGGGGTGCAGAGTGTAGATTAAGAAGAAAAAAAATAACTTTTTTGAATTTACCAAATCGCTACAATGAAACAAAGAGGGAAAAATGTAAAGGGGTCTGAATACTTTCCGTACCCACTGAATTCAGCATGTGAACACAGCTCATTGTGTTACATTTTCATTAATTTTTATGGATTTTATGGAGAAAAAAATGATCAATCCTGCCATTTTTATGTTATTTACTGATCACTGTGTGCCGTGGCGTTACTTGAAGCTCATTGGCCCTGATTTTAAATCTCCAACAGGGTTCCGAAGTATTGCAAATTTTTAATAGTATTACTCTTTTTCTATAGGCCAAAGGGACTTTTGGGGCCCCTTAGGCTCCAGGGCGCAGGTACAAGTGTAACCCTGCACCTGTGAAGGTACCTTTACACGCCACTACAGGATGGTGGAAACAACTGGGTAGATGAGACAAATGTATCTTGCACCGCCAAATCAACCCGCGGTCGCGGCGTATAAAGACGGTTGTTGCCACCCGTCACTTGAGGCACCTGTTTCAGTGCAGAGCTCAAAAACAGGTTGATTTCAAGGTGATGGTTACGGCCTGTATCGGCGTGTAAATAAGGAACAGGAGGGTTGTTTCGACACCATGCTATCTACCTGGGGCGTGACACAGGCTCCGGGATACCGCGCCCCATCAGCGATCTTTGGTGGAAGCTCCTGCGTTACGATTGGTAGACGCTGCATAGGGCGGCACATTTAAGGAGCTGACCAGTCACACTACACAATTGCTCGAGTGTCATGTATTAATCAGCCTCCTGCGCTGGTTGCCCAATCATGTTATTACTTTGTCCTATCAGCGTACGGAATTCTCGTAATTCACAATTGTGGCACGCCTATGTGTTGTCCCTGCTGCCTTTGTTCCGCCCATATTACATTGTTATAGCGGCGTGTAAATGAGCTACAGAAGGTAACTTGTGGCACCCGGCGGTGTATCCAGAGATAGATGTAACCTACTGTAGCGCACCTTGTTGCGGCGTATAAAGGTGGTGCGGGTACCGTTTTCAATCATTTGTGTGTGCTCGTGCACGTGAAGCACCCGGTTGTTTCCACCATCCTGTATCGGCGTGTAAAGGTACCTTAATGGTACCTTTACACGCCGCTACAGAAGGTTGGAAACAACCGGGTGTCTCACGTGCACGAGCACGTTCGAATGGTTGCAAACGGTACCCGATACCGCCTTTACACGCCGCTACAAGGTGCTCTACAGAAGGTTTAATCTATCTCTGGATGCACCGCCGCGTGCTCAAGTTACCTTCTTTAGAGCACCTTACCTCATTTACACGCCGCTACAGAAGGTAATATGGGAGGACCTGGGGCAGCAGGGACAACACATAGGCGTTCCAGAGTTGTGGATTACGAGACGCTCGTACGATGATTGGACAATGCTAAACATCATGATTGGCCAGCCAGCGCAGGAAGGCTGGCTAATACATGATGCTATTGCACTTGTGTAGTGTGACTGGTCAGCTCCTTAAATATGCCGCCTTACGCAGCGACAACCAATCGTAACGCAGGAGCTTCCACCAATGATCGCTGATGGGGCGCGGTATCCCGGAGGCTGTGTCACGCCCCAGGGATGTAACTAGGTGTTTAAAAAAACCTTCCTGTTCCTCCTTTAGACGCCGCTACTATCGGGTTGAAACCAACCTGTTTTAGAACACTGCTCTGAAACAGGTGCCGAAAGTGACGGGTGGCAACAAGCTAGTTTACACGCCGCTACCTCGGGTTGATTTGACGTTGCAAGATACATTTGTCTCCGACACCCGGTTGTTTCCAACCTTCTGTAGCGCTGTGTAAAGGTACCATAAGGGTACCTTTACACGCGGCAACTTTTCTAGGAATTTCACTAGCAACTTACTGGTTGCAGTTAAATCATGGGCATATTGTTCTATCTGGTTGCTGTGTCCATGATTTCACTGCAACCAGTAAGTTGCCAGTGAAATTCCTAGAAAAGTTGCCGCGTGTAAAGGTACCTTTATAGTTATGCCCCTGACTGTGTTGTATTTGTTGTTTTTTCAGGGATACCAAATATAAACATATACAAATGTTATTTGCTAAACTGTGATGCTTACGGTATTTCTTAAAGTGCATTCAAATGCTATTATTGTTTTCATTATTTTTTAGTAATATTTTGGGGAAAAAATTTGACTTTCATTTTAAAACTAGATTACAGGTTCATAGAAATGCAATGCAATATATACATATCCCTATGTACCACTACAATCAATCTGCAATAGTATATAGAGATGTATCTGTATGTACAGTGTATCAGTAATTTAGTAGCATACATTCAAGTATAGTTATCCTATACTCAATTCAGTGTAGCCAGTGGCTAATAGCATTTTATACTGCCTACAATGGTAAAGGGTGGGGGTCTCCCCTGGGAGACTAAATCTCAAGTAAAGAGAAGAGATCCACAACCAAGGAAGAGTAACTACAGAGCAATGAAGATGGCAGAAGAGAAGACATCAGACAGTTTGAATGGAAGTCAGGATACAGCCCAGGCCTCCTGTGACAGCAGAACAGCTCCTCCAAATCAGGAGAATCCCACCATTTTTGGGACGGTTAAAAGCTATCCCAATACACGAGTATGCAGCCCAAGTTTTTTTTCTCATTTCCAAAAATGAACAATTATGTCCAGAGATAAGACGCTCCATATTTTAGGAGAGATGACTGGTTTGTTTTAGCACCCCGAAGTCACTTGGCCATGACATGATTTCATCCTGTGACTAGCCCAGGGTATGGGGACTCGGGTATCTGGGCCCTCTGCTGCGGTAGCGATGTCAATGGTGACCTGCCCAGACCTGTGGTGGTCAACTAAAACGGGGTAGTTGATATGGGAATAAATGTTTATAAGTTTATCGTGACGCCACCTGTGGAATCTGGTGACTGCACCAGCGCTGCGTAGGGCCTCCAGGGATGATGGATGGGCAGCTAGGTGTTGAAGCTCCCCACAGGTGGAGCTGGATCCCTGGGGTGTTTGGTTACGAAGATGAGGGATGGAGCAGGGACTTGGCCGGGCTGTTGGATAATGGGACAGTCTCTGTGGATGGCAGGAGTGCGGGTAAGGAACTGACACACACACCGCTGATTGTTCTTTATCTTTTACTGGTGTAGTTGCAGGTAAACGTCCAGAGTACTGCCGGGTGTTTGGGATGGACTTCTCGGTCTCCACAGCGAGTGGGTATAAGGCCTTGTTGTCTCTTTCCCCATGTGTGTGAAGCCTCTGTCTGTGTGAAACTTGGCTGGCCCCCTCTGCTCTCTTTCTCCACCTGTGCTGTCAGCGGGACACCCTCTATGGACTACCGCTGTTCTTCTCTCCGCGGTGCCTGGCTCCCTTGTCTGTGACTGTGTAGGTGCCTGGGAGACTGAAGTCTCCACGGTATACCGGTGTTCTCTACTGGGCCAGTGCTTTCCAGTAGATTCGGACTCCGGTGTCCGGTGTGCTGTTTCGGTGAACCTAACGCTGGCTCCTCGGTTCCCACTTTGTTCTTTCCTCTCTCTTCGCCTTCCGACCCCACTCTTGGGCCTTGCAGGACTACTCGTAGGCTGTTCAGGGTCACTGGCTTGGGCCTAACGCAGCACCGACCACCAGTTGTCTTCACAGCTCTTGTAGCGTCTGCATACTGTAACTAACTCCGCCCCCAGCATCAGTATTTATAGGGGATCTTGCCTAAAGGCAGCAAGTTGGGTTCCCCCTACTGTGCTGGGGTGGAAGGTGTTGTTTGTATCTGTGTACCCACTGTGAAAACCCATTCGTGCTGTAGGTGAGTCTGTGGTTACCTGTGTGAGCAGGGCGCCACACCTGATAGTTGCCATTTTTGTCAAATAGATTTTAGGGAAATAAGTGTAAATCTTAAGTTCTTTCACACAACTAAGTGGCTATTAAACTTCTATATTCCATAGGTTTCCACAGGTTACAAATAACAAACATAACTTTAACAGGTTACTCCCATCATATTAAACAAGTAAAATTGTAAATTACTTATATAAAAAAGTTAATGTATTGTTTAATTACGGTAATTACAAGCCTACTGCCTCTCGAGAATCAGGAAGCAAAAAGGCTGGAGAGCCTTGTGCTCATGGAAAAAGAAGAGACAACCGCTTTAAGTATACATGTGAGAACTGACATTTCACTCTTCACAAGGAGACAACTGACCCCTTAGATCCCATTTAACTATTCAGTCTGCTCCAGTACTGGTTCTCTGCTGATGTATTTGGATCTAAAGTTATTTTGTCACTTTTGCGTAGTCATACGCCTCACTCTGTAATCTGACGTCACCATCAGAGTGCCAGTGCTGGAGCAGGAACCCGGAAATAAGGGCTCAGACACATGGACGTTTAAATGGGATGAGTGCAATGTGAGAAAATCTCACATTGCTCTCTGACCAATGTTAAAGGGAACCGGACCCCTAAAAACCCCCCCCAGCCTATCAATAGCTGTCCCTGCACCTTCCTAATGGCATTCTACCTATCCCTTTATAACCTAAATGAGTATTTTCAAAGTTTAAAAAAGTGGTTTTCATCCTTACATAACTGCGGCTTCTGTTCCCCTCAGAAGTCGCAAAAGGCGTTTCCTGAGATTGAGTCTCGCCGCCTCTGCCGCTTGTATTAACGCCCCGATGGGCGTGATAATGCTTCTGCAGCATCCTCGCCCTTCTCCATGGGCGGATTTGCCGTTATGAAGCTAATTGCATCATATCCGGCTCTGATGACGTCGGTACACCCTTTGGGTGTATCGACGGACCTCACGATGTGCTTTGCGCATGCATGGGTTTTGCTTTACGGCAGCTCATCACAGATGAGCTGCCATAAAGCAAAACTTGCTCATGCGCAATGCGCCCAAAGGGTTGTACCGATGTCATCAGAGCCGGATATGACACGATTACCGTCATAACGGCTAATCCGCCCATGGGGAAAGGCGAGGATGCTGCAGAAGCATTATCACGCCTATTGGGGCGTAAATACAAGTGGCAGAGGCGGCGAGACTCAATCTCAGGGAACGCCTTTTGCGACTTCTGAGGGGAACAGAAGCCGCAGTTATGTAAGGATGAAAACAACTTTTTTAAACTTTGAAAATACTCATTTAGGTCATAGGGATAGGTAGAATACCATTAGGAAGGTGCAGGGACAGCTATAGATAGGCTGGGGGTGATTTTTAGGGGTCAGGTTCCCTTTAATGAATGAGTGAAGGCAGGTGAACATTTGTGTTCAGCTTTTTTCACATCCAGAATCTTGATGAGAAAAATGTAACAGCATGCTGCCACTGGATGCACAGTGACAACACACCGACAGCGTTTTTAGCATGATCTTTCCCATGCCAGTGCACTGTGATTGTGTGTTTTTTTTCTCAGCTAACATCAGTGTGACATTTGCCTGGTGTCCGTGTGCAATGCATTTTTAACATGGTCTTTCCCATGCTGTATAAAGTTAGAAAAAAGTAGACAGACAGCATAGATAGATTGAATAGAATATAAAGTAAAGCGGCCATCACACGCACAGATATCGTGTGCGATATTGTAAGCGATCACGTGCACGCGCAATCGCTTCCAATATCGCTCACATCACTGGTGAGATGTCACATAGACAGACTCACCAGCGATGTGGAGCCGCGATCTCGCTGGTTACTATGGTACACATCGGGTTACTAGGCGCCGCGCGGCGCTTAGTAACCCGACGTGTACCATAGTTACCATCTCCCAGCATAGGCTCTGCCGCTGGGAGATCGTTCATCGTGGTGTTATACACCACGATGAAGCAGATCGTGACATCGTTCATCGCTAGATCTGAGCTCCGGAGCTCAGATCTGCGATGTCACGATCAAGCGATATTACATCGTAAATCGCTTGATTACATGCAACGATTTTAAGCCCGATATCGCTTAAGCGATCAAAAAGGAGATCGCTTAAACGATATCGGGCAAGAAATCGTTGCGTGTGACGGCCGCTATAGATATGCATATGTAGATAGATAGATAGATAGATAGATAGAAAGATGGTAGGAATAGCTAGATCTGGCTTAAGGGCCACGTCACACACACAGATAATTGTGCAGATATTGTTCACAGATCTCTGGTTGCAGTGAAATCATGGACACATTAATCCATTTATACACAGCCACAAAATGGAGCAATGTGTCCATGATTTCACTACAACCAGAGATCTGTGAACAATATCTGCACAAATATCTGTGTGTGTGACGTGGGCCTTAGGCTGCCTTCACACTACGGATTTTTCAAATCCGATGCTGTCCGATAAAAATCGAACCGCATCGGATTCGAATTTGGCCCCATGCAGCCCTATGGGCATCGGACCGAATCAGATGTGCACTAAATGCCATCCGATTTGGTCCGATCCGATTCTGTCCGATTTTTGCACTGAAAATAAAATCTGACAGAATCGGATCGGACCAAATCGGATGGCATTTAGTGCACATCCGATCCGACCCGATCCCTATAACATGGGGCCCTATGGAGCAGGGTCCGAGGAAACATCTGATGTCTCCTCGGACCCGATTTTACTGTACTGAGCATGCATATTCACTGCACTGACCGGCAGCAGCCGATCACAGATGCTCACACTCTGTGGAAGCCTCTGTGATTGGCTGTTGTAGTCAGACTGCATTTCCACAATCTGGACAGTGATTGCGCTTGGTTGCCATACACATTACTGTTTGCTCTGACTCAGGAGTTTCTGTAAAAACACAGAATCACATTGCACTGGCATGCCACATGGATCAAAAAATGGATGTCATTAGTCCCGCACTCCTTGATGAAAAACTGTCAGATTTTTCATACCCTAGTGTGTTTTACAGCCTAAAAGTGCCATTTTTGATCTGTTTAAGACAATGGGAAAACCTCGTTAACTATAACATTCAATTTACATTACATGTACAAGTTGTTTTTCATGCACATGTAAGAGAGTAAACTAATAAGCTGCTAAAACCAAGCAGGCTGCCATTTTGTAGTGGCCCAGGAAAGAGAAAAAGTCTCTGGTTGTCATGGTGACTGCTCTGTGTCTAGGAAAGTGAAAGCACAATCTCTGGTTGCCTTGGTGACGGCTCTGTCAGTTGCTCCTGTTGTTGTTGATCTCTCTCTGCGGTGGCCATTACTAGTGTAAGGATTACAGCAGAGCCAGTGCAAGCTATATGGGCCTTTAAAGTTGTTTGCCTGTTATGTGGACTAAAGACTTTATCTTGAACCGAGCAAGTGTCCAGGATCTGAGGAGAGGCTGAGGAGATGTTCCCCCTGATGGAGCGAGTGATTGGCGTCCAGGAAGGCCGTGAGTGACTGCGAAAGGAGAGCCGGCGTCCGGTGCCATCCACATAGGGAGGATCCTGACAAGGTCCTGACAAGCCCTGGAAAAGAGTGCTCCACAGATTGCACCCCAAGCTAACAGAACTAAAGTGCTGGACATGTGAATCTGGCATTGGCTGGTAAGCTGCCAAATTTTGCTGTTTTACAATACGTTTTTTTTTTGGCGCCAAAGGTTTTTCTTTTCTTTTTCTGGACTTGCTGCAGCCCACGTGGAATATAAACAGGTGTAAAGCTACATTTGAGGTTTATGGTACCATAGTTTTGAGATACCCGGGTATCCCTGTGCTAAGTGTATAGCCAGCATTGATATAGTGTATTGTATTGTTATTAGTTGTGATAAGTTATACTCAGTGTGCCATCTCAGAGGTCCCATCAGACCGCCCACAGTTGATGTACATAGCCTTTAGTTAAGTTAAATCCTTGATAAGTCTAACGTGTAGGTAAATTTGCTCCTGGTTCTGAGTGTGATTTACATACCCTGGGAACTCTGAGATCGGTGCATTGATGTCGGCTGACGCTGAGTGTGTGAAACTGTTATTGGTAATATTTTAAGGGGATTTTGAGATTTTTACATTCCATACTAAACCATACTTTGATCCCCATATCAGTAAAAATACTGTTGTTTATTTCTGCCTCTGTCTCAGTCTGTGACTCACTGGATCTTAATAGGACCTCTGGTCATTACACACCACTCCTCTGTCTGTGCTACTTAGTGCAAGCCTCTATCTAGTTGCAAGGCAGTCCAAGAGAATGTAATCCAAAGTAATGTTTCTGCCCCCATAAGGCCACACACTAAAGGTACCTTTACACGCCACCACTGTGCCTAACAACAGGTATCCACGGCACGTGCACGAGCACGTTTTTAACGGTGGATACCGATCGCTAATGCCGCATGTAGATGCCGCCATTGCGTTGTCCACTGAAGGTATCTGTGTTCCCCGGAAGTGCCGACAGATCCTGCGGCTTACTTCCTGTTGAATACCTTCCCTGCTTTACACACCGCTACCACAAAGGAATATGGGTGTACATATTTCGTGCCACAAGTACATAGGCGTGACAGAGTTGTGTATTCCGTGACGCTAGTACGCTGATTGGACAACTCAATAGCATCATGATTGGCCAGCCTGCGCAAGAAGGCTGGCTAATACATGACGCCATTGCAATTGTGTAGTGTGAATGATCAGCTCTTTAAATATGGCGCCCTGTGAAGGGACAGCCAATGGTAACACAGTAGCCCCATCAATGATCGCTGATGGGGCGTGGTATCCATGACGCTGTGGCACGCCCCCTGTGAAATCACTAGGCGACGCAACATCCATGCCTGTGCCCCTTTTAGACGCCACTACCATGGCAATTGTGCCTTTCTGTTGCCTTTGGTTTTTGAGCACGTCTCAGAAACAGGTATCTGAGTCAACTGCAGGACACAGGAAGGAATTTCCCTATTTACACGCCGCCATTTCGTAGCAATTTCATGGCAACAGGCATAGATATCCCCAATGCCAGGCAGATGCTACCTTTCAGTGGTGGTGTGTAAAGGTACCTTCAAAGTGTGCACTTTTTAATGGCTTGAGACTGACCTTAAAGGGGCCAAAACATTTCTTTAATTTTTCTGTGTATGCTGGATCAATAAACTTTTGCAAGAAGGAAGTTCAGTGCCTTAGATTTCCTTCTCTTGTTCAATTTACATAGGTTTCAAATGAAGAGGAATGGAAGCTCTCCACGCTTGTAATAACTTGTCCTGCTGTCACAGATGAAACTGGAGGGTGCTCCGTCCAGGTGGTGCAGCACAGCAATGAGAGAAGCCTGAAATGTGTAAGGTCTCCATAAGTTTTAATATTGGTAATGTATTCCATTTTCTTTTAACGGGTTTCTAATAAAAAGAAAGACTTTATAAATGTTTTTCCTGGCTGGACTGTACCTGTTAGGCTGGGGTTCCACATAAGCCCTCAGTCCGTTTTTGGCTTCAGTTTTCTCATTTTTTTTTTCTAAGTCCAAAAACTGACAGAAAAACGGATTGGATGTAATAAACACCCTGTCCGTTTTTCTCTGGAGCTCCAAACATTGCCCTGTCCGTTTTTGAGTCAAAAACGTTGCATGCAACGTTTTTGGCATCATTTAAAAAACGCATGCGTTTCCATGCGTTTTTTTAACATGGGGCCCTATGGGAAACGCATGCGCGAACGCATGCAAATGCGCACTTGCGTTTGCGCATGCGTTCGCGCATGCGTTTTTTAAATGAAAAGTCCAAAAACGTTCAGGAGTGCAGGAGGCTCAAAAAGCACCCAGAAAAAAACGGATTGGTGATGAAAATCACTTCCAAAAACGGACTTCTATGTGGAACCACAGCCATAGGGTAGGGTCACATTGGCGTTTTTTGTTTAAAATCCTGATCCGGTTTTGAGCTTTAAAAATGCTCAAAACCGGACCAGGAAAGGCTCCTGATGGAAGCCTATGCAAAACACCGGATGGCTTCACAAGCCATCCGGTGGCCGGATCCGGCACTGCTGCCTGCGTTTAAAATCATGCAGGCAGCAGTTTTCGCAGCGTTTCTGGGACCGCACTGCGGTCACCGGATGGCTCAGGATGTGTAATCCTGAGCCATCCGGTAACTGCAGAGTGTGCGGATCCCGATCGGCCAAGTTAATAAAGAGTTAATTAAAGTACAGAACTGACTGTTAGAGGTCTGTAGGGGGGCTTAGACCCCCCTACAGACCGGGCGGCCACTTCTATAGTGTTCTTCTACAATAATAGTACCTATGGCACGGGCTGATCTGAGCTCCGTGCATGTGGTGCAAATATCCCCCCTCCCCCTATCACTATACAGGGGTGCATACACCCCTGTAGTACAGTACTGCTTTATTTAATGTATAAACAGCAAGATTTGTACCAAACGGCAGAGAATTATATATTTACATGTCCCATAGGCAGAGTCGAGTGATTTCCATGGGCGGGGCTGTGTGCATTAGCCTCCGCCCGCTCCTTCTTGATGGCCGCCCCCTCTGGCCGTAATCCAGTGTTCTGGGGGTGGCCGAGTCGTTAAAGGGGCGTGGCTAACCATGAGCCGCGGTTAGCCACGCCCCTTTAACGACTCGGCCACCCCCAGAACACTGGATTACGGCCAGAGGGGCGGCCATCAAGAAGGAGCGGGCGGAGGCTAATGCACACAGCCCCGCCCATGGAAATCACTCGACTCTGCCTATGGGACATGTAAATATATAATTCTCTGCCGTTTGGTACAAATCTTGCTGTTTATACATTAAATAAAGCAGTACTGTACTACAGGGGTGTATGCACCCCTGTATAGTGATAGGGGGAGGGGGGATATTTGCACCACATGCACGGAGCTCAGATCAGCCCGTGCCATAGGTACTATTATTGTAGAAGAACACTATAGAAGTGGCCGCCCGGTCTGTAGGGGGGGTCTAAGCCCCCCTACAGACCTCTAACAGTCAGTTCTGTACTTTAATTAACTCTTTATTAACTTGGCCGATCGGGATCCGCACACTCTGCAGTTACCGGATGGCTCAGGATTACACATCCTGAGCCATCCGGTAACCGCAGTGCGGTATTCTGCACACATTTTTGAATAAAAATGTGTGTGACCGGAATTGCATTCACCGCATCCGGATCCGGATGCGGTGAATGCAATTCATGTTTGCAATGTGACCCTACCCTTACTCTGCTCATTCCTATGTTGGTTTCACTATGTTCTCTATCTATTTGACAGCCACTTCGCCTGTCAGTATGCAGCCAGATCACATCTGTGCCTTGAAGTATGCCAACCGTATGCTTACTGCTACATGTGAAGCTAGCTGAACATGTGTGATTGAAAAACTAGTCCAATAACAATTAGTCAGTACTCACCAAAGGGGAACATTTTTGAGTTTCTGCTGCCTTAGGTGCACATCTAGCAAGGCTCACTCCACTGTCCCTGTGGCAGCAGTTGCTTTTACACTGTGCACTTTGAAGACATAATTCTCCATTGTCCTAAATTTTAAAAAGAACAAATATGTTTTTATTAATTTTATAAAATAAAGAGGCTCCATTCATTCAGAATTGCTGTCTGCATTTTAATGACAGACTCTCAGGGTATTATAGACCCATTTGAGATTGGCATAATATTTAACAGAAACCACAATAGTAATGCTTGGGAAATTACTGTACTTTTTGCTGACGTGTTGTTGAATGACTCTTATCTGCAGTAGTGATGAGCAAGTATGCTTAGCACCACCTGATACTCAATTGAGCATTGAAGTGCTTGAGCATATTCGTTTCTCGGCAGAGTATCACGCATGCTTGAATCACCGGTCCGTATGTTTCGCAGCTGTTAAACAGCCAGTCAATATGCAAGGATTTCTTGCCATATGTGCTATGCGTTTTTTTACGTGTTTTGTCACAAAAATGTATGTTTATCCTTACCAGCAAAGTCTACAACAATTCTGAAGTGCTCTGCCAATGATGCTTTTTTCATCCTGGCAGATTTGCAGCTTTTTTTTGGTGCAGAGAAAAAGTTAGCATGTCAATTCTTGGTGTGTATTAGCAATGTTTTTCTACTGTTTCTGCCATTGACAATAGTGATAAAAAAACGCAAGATGAAAATCTGCACCAAATATGCAGTAAAAATGCATTGCATATTTGACGCATTTTTCTGGTGCAGGGTGCAGTTTAGCAGCGTTTTTGCTGCAGAAAATTTCCACACCTTAAAAGTTGTGTCGGCACATAGCCGACCAACTTACTAGTTGCAGTGAAATCATGGAGACATTGTTACATTTGTACACAGCCACAAAATGGAGCAATGTGTCCATGATTTCACTGCAACCAGTAAGTTGTTCAAAAGTTGGACAGATAAGTTGGTGTGTGTAAAGTGGCCCTGAAGGAATGCTGAAACCATGTTGCCTATGCCGAGCGGGCGAGGGCTGCAAATAAATGTGGGCTGTAAAGGAAGTGTATAGTTTTACACAATATCATAGTTTGTGATAATTGAAATTGTTTTGTTTGGAGTATTGTCTGTCAGTGTCTGTCAAAGTAAAAAAAAAATAGATCTTGTGACTGTCAGGCGATTAAAGGTACCGTCACACGCGGCAACATTGCATGCAATTTCACTGGCAATTTGCTGGTTGCAGTGAAATCATGGACACATTGATCTATTTTGTGGCTGTGTACAAATGGAACAATGTGTCCATGATTTCACTGCAACCAGCAAATTGCCAGTGAAATTGCTAGCAATATTGCCGCGTGTAACGGTACCCTATGTGTATGGTTTTACACAATCAGGAAAGTAAAGCACCCAATTATATATTTTCAGATGATTTTTCTATAAAATGATGTGACATAGGGTAGGGTCACATTGCTAAGCTAAATTGCATTCACCGCATCCGGATCCGGATGCGGTGAACGCAATGCCGGGCACACACATTTGTTACAAAAATGTGTGCAGAATACCGGACTGCGGTTACCGGATGGCTCAGGATGTGTAATCCCTGAGCCATCCGGTAACTGCCGAGGTTGCGGTTCCCGGCTATTGGCGGGATCCGCAACCTTAATAAAGAGTAAAATTGTTGATCTAAATGACTTTTTAAGGTCTGTAGGGGGGCTTAGACCCCCCTACAGACCGGCCGCCCACTTCTATAGTGTACTTCAGCTATATCTCACGGGGCACGGACTCCCCGGAGCAAAGTGCCCCCCCCCGTATCACTATACAGGGGTGCCTACACCTCTATACAATGATGCTTTAATGATGTCCAAAATGCAGTTACAAATAGGATTTTAGCAAATCAGCAATGTAAGTTTATACTTACATGCTGTTGTAGGCAGAGTCCCGAGAAAACCATGGGCGGGGCTGTGTGCAGCAGCCTTCGCCCACTCCTTCTTGATGGCCGCCCCCTCTGGCCGTAATCCAGTGTTGTGAGGGCGGGCACGTAGTTAAAGGGGCGTGGCTAACCGCGGCAAATAGTTAGCCACGCCCCTTTAACGACGTGCCCGCCCTCACAACACTGGATTACGGCCAGAGGGGGCGGCCATCAAGAAGGAGTGGGCGGAGGCTGCTGCACACAGCCCCGCCCATGGTTTTCTCGGGACTCTGCCTACAACAGCATGTAAGTATAAACTTACATTGCGATTGCTAAAATCCTTTTTGTACTGCATTTTTGGACATCATTAAAGCATCATTGTAATAGAGGGGTGTAGGCACCCCTGTATAGTGATACGGGGGGGGGGCACTTTGCTCCGGGGAGCCCGTGCCCCGTGAGATATAGCTGAAGTACACTATAGAAGTGGGCGGCCGGTCTGTAGGGGGGTCTAAGCCCCCCTACAGACCTTAAAAAGTCATTTAGATCAACAATTTTACTCTTTATTAAGGTTGCGGATCCCGCCAATAGCCGGGAACCGCAACCTCGGCAGTTACCGGATGGCTCAGGGATTACACATCCTGAGCCATCCGGTGACCGCAGTGCGGCCCGGTAAACGCTGCGAAAACTGCTGCCTGCATGATTTTAAACGCAGGCAGCAGTGCCGGATCCGGCCACCGGATGGCTTGTGAAGCCATCCGGTGTTTTGCATAGGCTTCCATCAGGAGCCTTTCCTGGTCCGGTTTTGAGCTTTTTTAAAGCTCAAAACCGGATCAGGATTTTAAACAAAAAACGCCAATGTGACCCTACCCATTCTCACAAAATGCTCTCTGGATCTTATTATAAATAATGAAGAATTCAGGTTATCAAAATGAAGCAGGATATTGATGGCTTAAAAACAAAAATATAATCATTTGTGGACACCTTTGAATACAAGGAAGTAAACAAAATAATGATGGACAATCTTGAAAATATGGCGAAATTAATTACCAATACCAAAAGGTCACAATTCCAGAGGGATCTTAAAGATTACAAATAGGATGAAATATATACATGGAATAATAAGTGTGAAACCGCAAACAAACCTATCCTGAAACAACGTGGTCAGCTCCATTTTAATCCATGCACTCCTGATACCCCTTAACATGTGTCATTCTCTTCTGAGGAAGGTGGCAACTCAGATCCTGACATTGATTGACCAGGACAGAGGACAAAAAAACTAAAGAGATCTAGAAGAGGAGGCAGACGAGTGGAGGCGCTACAGGAATGGAAAGGAGATATTCCTGAGAAATAAGTCATCAATGTTAGGCGGCCGTCACACACACAGATATCGCGCAAGATATCGCCTAAACGCGGCAGATCAAACATCGCGTGAGCGATGTCTGCGCGTGCGACGGCGAGATACGACGAGCGATATCTGATCAAATCGCTAAATCGTGATCTGAGGTCCGGTTTTTAGATCTAACGATGTCGTGTGTTAAGATCAACTGAATCGGCGTGTCTAAACAACCGAGATCGCATGCACGTTTTGGACTGCGCGATGCCTAAATCCATCACGTAGGCGTGGCAGGAGTTTACTAGTGCCTCGCCTCCCCAGTTGCGATTCGTGCACCATAATGGTTTAGGATTGGCTGCGCACCAGTAGCTCGCATTGGTGGAGGATGATGCGTTGCCATTGGCTGTCCTCACAGGGCGCCATTTTGAAAGAGCTGTCTTCAGCACCACACATCGGCGTCGGCTGCACAATTTATCAGAACTGTGCACACACAAGTGCGTCGACGTGATAATCGAATCTGCGTGGTACACGACCCTGCTATAGCGTCCACCTTGTCCTACACCCAAACAATGTTGCCAGGCACGGCACACACACAGCTCGCTACAGGCTGATTAATTGAAACGCATCTTTACACTACACTAATTGCACAACGCAACACGGGGGGGGATTGCGTTCTCTACCTTTTCAACATTCAAAATTAGTTATGTGGTAGAGCACACCGTGTTTATACATATACATTGCGACCCACATCACAGGACATTCTGGAGATGAGGCTGGCATGTTTCAAAGGACATCTGACCAATGAGGACGCAGTACTGAGCACCAATGGTGTAGTGAGGGGCGCAGCTTGGAGACCATGTGCCACGCCTATGGGCTCCAAGAAAACATTGAAAGACGCCCACATTTGCTACAGCATCGTTTAGGAGATTTCTGTGTGACTCTTTGCTGAACGATGTCCACTGATGATAAGTGCATCGCTCAGACGATCGCTGGATGGCTGGATCGGGGAATCGTCTGAGCGATGTCTGTGGGTGTAGCGTTGTGATGAGCGATCTCGCGCGTCGTTCGGACGATATGCAAATCTGACGTCGTTTACGATATCGTTAGATAGATCTTTATGTGTGACGGCCGCCTTACTAGGATTTCGTCTAATATTCAAACTGAGGTTTTGCTAAAGGCCTAAATTTTGTACTTGGCCAAAACTTCAACTTGTTTAATACCTTATGTAAATAAATTTGCTAGACTCTTAGGCTGGCTTCACACCACGGCGCAGTCCGGTCCGGGGCTGTCCGGTGTAAACCAGACAGCCCCGGACCGGTTTTGGGCCTCATATTAACCTATGGGGCCGGATGGAGCCGGATGGCAACTCTCTGCCATCCGGTTTCATCTCTGTGGTGAAATCCGGGAGAATTCAGATTATTCTCTCCGGACACAAAAATGTTGCTTGCAACATTTTTGTGTTCGGGGAGAAAAATCTCCCCAATTTGCTGGATCCCGGATCCGGGGCAATCTGGCGCTCCGTAACATGGGAGCCTATGGGGCCGGATTGCCCTGGTCCGGGAGGATCCGGGAACTGGACACTGGCGGCTGCATGCCGCTGTTCTTTCAGGACCGCGGGTAGCTCCCTGCCAGCCGCGGTCCTGAATCATTAGCAGCTGCAGATGCGTCCGGCTGCACACAGGACCGGAGAGCACATTTGGCCCTCCGGTCCTGTGTGCTGATCCAGTCCGGGGCTGTCAGGTTCATGCCTGACAGCCCCGGACCGGGCCTTGCCGTGGTGTGAAGCCAGCCTTAACTGTAAAGAGAGATTTTCATTCTGATCTGACTGGGACTAATACTACAATATCTTTGTTTTCCAAATATATTTATTAGGTTTTGCAATGAGGGAGGGAGGAGGGGGGGAAGGGGGGTGGGGGGGAGGAAACATAAATATGAAGGAAGAGAAGGGGGGGAACAATGAGGGGAGGGAGGAGGGGGTATAACAATACACAATAACATACAAACAAGGGACTTAGATATATGGATAATACAAGAAGATTATAAAGTACAATACAATACCACTTTGATAAACACAAGTAAATGGAAAGGTAATAAGCGCTGTTGTTGTTGTAAACATACATTCTGAGCCTTAAGAGTAGACATAAAGATAGGAGGTTGTCTGTGTAGGATAAGTCGAGTTACGTTATACTGTAACATCAGGCCTTAGTCAACAAAGATGGGGAAAAAGCTGCATTCCACATTTCCCACCTTTGAAGGAATTTGTAAATTTTGTTTGTTCTTATAGCTATGTTGTATTCATAAATACTGTGCTGTGTTATTCTATTAATTAAATTATCAATGGTGGGGGGCTCGGTTTTATTCCACCTGGAGGCGATTAGGACTTTTGCAGTTGTGATTATATGTGAAATCAAAAATCCTATGTGCTTGGGGAGGTCTTCAATTCCCAATGATAGTAAAACAAGTTGCGGAGTGAGTTTTACATAGAGGCAAGTGACATCCTTGATTAAAAGTTCGATGTTTGCCCAGTAATTGGACAAAACAGGGCAAAACCAAAATATATGGGATAGATTTCCATGAATTCCGCACTCTCTCCAGCATAAAGAGGAATTAAGTGGATTTAGGCTGTGGTCACAGTACCATTTTTCACATGCATTTTTGGAGACCTGCGTTTTCAAAAACGCATGTAAAAAAACGCACCCATAGGCCCCCATGTTAAAAAACGCATGCCCTAATAGCCAAAAAGCATGTGTGACTGTCCCATGCGTTTTTAGAGCATATCCAAAAACGCATGCGTTTTTTAATAAGGGGCCTTATGGAAAACGCATGCAAAAACGCATGTACAATTAGTGTCATTCAAAAACGCATGCGTTTCCCATAGGAGCCCATGTTAAAAAAAACGCATGCGTTTCCGGAAACGCATGCGTTTTTTTAACATGGGCTCCTATGGGAAACGCATGCGTTTTTGAATGGCACTAAAAGGTACTAATTGTACATGCGTTTTTGCATGCGTTTCCCATAGGAACCCATGTTATAAAAACGCATGCGTTTTCTACAAAAACGCATGCGTTTTTCAAAATGCTCAAAAAAATACTACAAGCACTATTTTTATGTGCAGATTCAAAAACGCAGCCAAGAACGCAGGGAGCCATCAGAGACCTTAAAAAACTCATGCTGACATGAAAAACGCATGTAAAAAAGCATGCGTTTTTAAAAGGCACTAAAAAAACTGTGACCACAGCCTAATTCTATGTAATTTGGCCGGAGTGAAGTACCATCGTGATAATGTCTTATAGAAGGCTTCGTGAAGGGTAGCACAAGCAGAGTTGGCGTAGGTAATGTGAATAGCTTTAGTCAGTTTGTCCAAATCAATATGAATTCCCAACTCCTCTTCCCAAGCTGTAATAAAAGAGAGTCTCGGGAGTTCGTGTTCCTACTACAATATCTTTGTGAAACATGCATGTTCTAAAAATGAAAATTAATTTGCTCAATTAAACCGTCAGCAACAATGTGCACTGTTAACGATGGGTAGGGTCACATTGGCGTTTTTTGTTTAAAATCCTGATCCGGTTTTGAGCTTTAAAAATGCTCAAAACCGGACCAGGAAAGGCTCCTGATGGAAGCCTATGCAAAACACCGGATGGCTTCACAAGCCATCCGGTGGCCGGATCCGGCACTGCTGCCTGCGTTTAAAATCATGCAGGCAGCAGTTTTCGCAGCGTTTCTGGGACCGCACTGCGGTCACCGGATGGCTCAGGATGTGTAATCCTGAGCCATCCGGTAACTGCAGAGTGTGCGGATCCCGATCGGCCAAGTTAATAAAGAGTTAATTAAAGTACAGAACTGACTGTTAGAGGTCTGTAGGGGGGCTTAGACCCCCCCTACAGACCGGGCGGCCACTTCTATAGTGTTCTTCTACAATAATAGTACCTATGGCACGGGCTGATCTGAGCTCCGTGCATGTGGTGCAAATATCCCCCCTCCCCCTATCACTATACAGGGGTGCATACACCCCTGTAGTACAGTAGTGCTTTATTTAATGTATAAACAGCAAGATTTGTACCAAACGGCAGAGAATTATATATTTACATGTCCCATAGGCAGAGTCGAGTGATTTCCATGGGCGGGGCTGTGTGCATTAGCCTCCGCCCGCTCCTTCTTGATGGCCGCCCCCTCTGGCCGTAATCCAGTGTTCTGGGGGTGGCCGAGTCGTTAAAGGGGCGTGGCTAACCATGAGCCGCGGTTAGCCACGCCCCTTTAACGACTCGGCCACCCCCAGAACAGTGGATTACGGCCAGAGGGGGCGGCCATCAAGAAGGAGTGGGCGGAGGCTAATGCACACAGCCCCGCCCATGGAAATCACTCGACTCTGCCTATGGGACATGTAAATATATAATTCTCTGCCGTTTGGTACAAATCTTGCTGTTTATACATTAAATAAAGCACTACTGTACTACAGGGGTGTATGCACCCCTGTATAGTGATAGGGGGAGGGGGGATATTTGCACCACATGCACGGAGCTCAGATCAGCCCGTGCCATAGGTACTATTATTGTAGAAGAACACTATAGAAGTGGCCGCCCGGTCTGTAGGGGGGGTCTAAGCCCCCCTACAGACCTCTAACAGTCAGTTCTGTACTTTAATTAACTCTTTATTAACTTGGCCGATCGGGATCCGCACACTCTGCAGTTACCGGATGGCTCAGGATTACACATCCTGAGCCATCCGGTAACCGCAGTGCGGTATTCTGCACACATTTTTGAATAAAAATGTGTGTGACCGGAATTGCATTCACCGCATCCGGATCCGGATGCGGTGAATGCAATTCATGTTTGCAATGTGACCCTACCCGATGTATGATTTAAAGGGTAGAGATGAGAAAAAAATGGTATTTGATAAAGACATAAACACTACATTGAATAAGTCATCCTACTATGCATTACAATCTAGGGTACCTGCTCTTGATTTATTTCAGCTATTAGTTGAAAAAGATCTGAAAAATTTACATCTGTCAACCAAAACAAGTGTTCCTAAAATCAGAAAGAATTTGAATTCACAAGAATTCAAAGCCATCAAGGATTTGCAGGCATGTGATGACCAGGTTGTTAGACAATCAGACAAAGCTGGTGTTGTGGTCGTTCTTGCACTATATAAAATCCTAGGTTCATCTATATTCAATGATTCCACAACTTATAAAGTTTTATCTTCTTATCCAACAATTTTGTTTAAGGAGTCCCTGGGCAAGCTTATGGATAAAGGTATTTCACTAGGTATTTTTAATGAAAAAAATATCTAATCCCTGAACACCCGGTCACGGTAATATTTCTTTGTTTACATAAAACCCACTAGTTAATAGAATTCTGCTCCGGATAAGAGCTAATGGGGGGAGAGACAAATGGAATAGATCCGGCGCAGATCTAAGTGTATTAGTCTTTTTAAATAAATAGTTACTGTCATTGAAATATTGCTCACCTTTTTACAAGATGTATATCGTATTTCTTAATAGATTGCTGGACTGCAGGCTTGCTGCTCACTCCTCCGGAGATTCCAAAGACTCAGGGTGTGCCTCTGATCAGTCAAGTAGAAAAAGGTAATGAAAACCGGTTTCAAATTGAAGCGGCGCTTCCATACTCATCCAGGGTTTTCTTTTTAAAAAATATTTTCTTTTATTTCATTCCGATTGTAAAAAATTAAAAAATGATACAGTATAGTACTATACTGTATCATTTTTTAATTTTTTACAATCGGAATGAAATAAAAGAAAATATTTTTTAAAAAGAAAACCCTGGATGAGTATGGAAGCGCCGCTTCAATTTGAAACCGGTTTTCATTACCTTTCTATAAAACCCACTAGGGGATTTTCCCTCACCCCCTTCACCCCATAATTTCTTGGATGGTGTCTCTATGCCAAAATGTAACCTTCCTCTAGTGTTATCTTTCTGTTACTCTTTCTTATGTTAATGGGTCGGTTTTGACCCGTGTCTTAAATCACCCCTAGGATACCCTAAAAACAGTTATTTATGATCCTATTTGTTTCTTACCTCTTAGTTACCTTGTTAGGGTTTCTCATCCATGGAAGGATGGATTTTAATATTTTTCTTGTGGCCCCCTGGGCCTTTCATTTGAGAGCATACCCTTCATTTTCAATATAAAAATATTGTCAAATGAACCTCAAGAGAATAATATAAACTTAAAAAAGTTTGTTATATTACCTGACTATTATTGAAGGGTTTTAGAACACATTTCTTAAATGTAAAAAAAAGTATACATATATATATTTTATATTATTAACTCTAGTAACATCTATGGTGTTACGGGTCAATTTTGACCCATATCTAACTACTTTATGAAAAAGGCAAAAAAACTGATTTTTTTTTTTTTATAGAACTTTAATACAAATAAAAGATGAAAATTATATTAACATTAATAGCAATAATAATAAAAAGTAGCTTTTCTAGGTCAAACAAACAAACAACAATCAATCAAGCAAATCAACAGAAATCAAGTACCGTATATACTCGTGTATAAGCCGACCCGTGTATAAGCCGACCCCCCTACTTTTGCCCCCAAAACCTGGGAAAACCTATTGACTCGTGTATAAGCCGAGGGTGGACCCCAGCACAGGTATACAGCCCCCAGCAGTGTGGTATACAGCAGCTCCAGAGGTATATACAGCAGCCCCAGTGGTAGTATACAGCAGCAGCCCCAGTGGTATATACAGCAGCAGCCCCAGTGGTTAGTATACAGCAGCCCCAGAGGTGTATACAGCAGCCCCAGTGGTAGTATACAGCAGCCCCAGAGGTATATACAGCCTCAGTGGTAGTATACAGCAGCCCCAGTGGTAGTATACAGCAGCCCCAGTGGTAGTATACAGCAGCCCCAGAGGTATATACAGCCCCAGTGGTAGTATACAGCAGCCCCAGTGGTAGTATACATCAGCCCCAGTCGTAGTATACAGCAGCCCCAGTGGTAGTATACAGCAGCCCCAGAGGTATATACAGCCCCAGTGGTAGTATACAGCAGCCCCAGTGGTAGTATACAGCAGCCCCAGAGGTATATACAGCCCCAGTGGTAGTATACAGCAGCCCCAGAGGTATATACAGCCCCAGTGGTAGTATACAACAGCCCCAGTGGTAGTATACAGCAGCCCCAGTGGTAGTATACAGCAGCCCCAGTGGTGTATACAGCAGCCCCAGAGGTATATACAGCCCCAGTGGTAGTATACAGCAGCCCCAGTGGTAGTATACAGCAGCCCCAGAGGTATATACAGCCCCAGTGGTAGTATACAGCAGCCCCAGAGGTATATACAGCCCCAGTGGTAGTATACAGCAGCCCCAGTGGTAGTATACAGCAGCCCCAGTGGTAGTATACAGCATCCCCAGAGGTATATACAGCCCCAGTGGTAGTATACAGCAGCCCCAGTGGTAGTATACAGCAGCCCCAGAGGTATATACAGCCCCAGTGGTAGTATACAGCAGCCCCAGTGGTAGTATACAGCATCCCCAGAGGTATATACAGCCCCAGTGGTAGTATACAGCAGCCCCAGTGGTAGTATACAGCAGCCCCAGTGGTAGTATACAGCAGCCCCAGTGGTAGTATACAGCAGCCCCAGAGGTAGTATACAGCAGCCCCAGAGGTATATACAGCCCCAGAGGTATATACAGCAGCCCTAGTGGTGTATACAGCAGCCCCAGAGGTATATACAGTAGCCCTTAGGTAGTATACAGCAGCCCCAGCGGTGTATACAGCAGCAGCAGCCCCAGGGCTGTATACAGCAGCAGCCCCAAAGCTGTATACAGCAGCAGCCCCAGGGCTGTATACAGCAGCAGCCCCAGGGCTGTATACAGCAGCAGCCCCAGGGCTGTGTACAGCAGCAGCCCCAAAGCTGTATACAGCAGCAGCCCCAGGGCTGTATACAGCAGCAGCCCCAGGGCTGTGTACAGCAGCAGCCCTGGAGGTATACAGGCCCCCCCATCAAGCTCCAGGCCCCCCCCCTTGCGCGGCAGCCTGTAAAGTAAAATCATACTTATCCTGTCCTGTCGCGCTGTCCCGCCGCTGCCATCACGATCCCGGGCTTCATTCAGCGTCTTCCGGCTTCCGGCTTCCTGTCGTCGCGGGCAATGACGTCATTGCCCGCGACCGACCAAGGGAACACGGAAGACGCG
>JARQOC010000002.1:289915661-289967554 GCA_033576535.1 Allobates femoralis | reverse complement strand
AGCGGCGATGACGCCATTATTAGTGTCACCATACCGCTTCTCTGCCTTCTAAAATGGTCTCTGCTCAAAAACAAACATGATGCATTGCAGGCGGAGCGCGATGAGTTGGAGCAAGAAACAGTAGTGGGTGTGGGTGATAACACCCAGCCCAGCCTCATCTCATCACAACGTGCAGTGGAGGACTATGACGAGGAGGAGGAGGAGGAGGATGAAGACATGGAGCAACTCTCCGGCCAAATAGAGGATATGACAATCACACCAGTAATACCCTCGGTTCAGCGTGGCTGGCCAGAGGACAGGGGAGATGAGGAGGAGGAGGAGGACAGCATGTTCAGTCATCGTGTTGGTCAGGAGACTGAAGTGATGGCTGTTAAGAGTCTGGCGCACATGGCTGACTTTATGGTAAGCTGCCTGGCTCGTGACCCTCGCGTTAAGAACATCTTGGCCGACAATCAATACTGGTTGGTAACATTGTTAGAACCACCTTACAAGGAGAACTTTATGTCTCTTATTCCTGAGGCAGAGAGGTCAGCCAAAATGCAGCAGTTCCACAAGGCCATAGTCGCGGAAGTAGGCAAAGCATTCCCCTCACAAAAAGCTAGCGGCATAGGTCAGGAATCGGTGGACAACCAAGGCGTACGGCCCAGAGGGGCACAAGTCCAATCCGCCAGAGGTAGGGGAACAGTGTTTAAGATGTGGGACAGTTTTCTCAGCCCCTCACGTACCACAGCCCCTGAGGTGTGGGGTAGTGCCACAAGAAATGGTAAGTTTGCCCAGATGCTGAAGGAGTACCTTGCAGATCGAACAACCGTACTCCGACATTCCTCTGTGCCTTATAATTATTGGGTATCCAAGCTGGACACGTGGCATGAATTGGCTCTCTATGCCTTGGAAGTCCTGGCCTGCCCTGCCGCTAGCGTTTTGTCAGAGCGTGTTTTTAGTGCCGCAGGTGGAATCATTACTGATAAACGCACCCGCCTGTCAACTGAAAATGCTGACATGACAGACTGACTCTGATCAAGATGAACAAGGGTTGGATTGGGCCAGACTTCACCACACCACCAGCAAATGAGAGCGGAATTTAAATTTTTTAACGGGAATTTGCCATGTACCTCCACTCACCCATGGGTACACACTTCTGGACTTTGGCTAATCGCTGGACTGCTCCTCCTTCTCCTCATGCGCCACCATGTTTCAAAAGTTAGGCCGTTGTTTCATGTATACCCCCAGTGGTAAATTTTTTCGCCCATTCTTTCAGAATGGGCATTACAACGACAGCAGACCCGCTCCTTTGCAATGGGAACAATGTTTTGAGGCCCTCATGCACGTCTCTATTCAGGGACAATGTGGAGCTTCCCAATTTTTGGCTGCCCTGGCAAAGGGCTATACTACAATAGACCCACTTCCTTACAATGGGCACTTCAGGTTTACAGGCCCTCATGCACGTCTGTATCCAGGCACAATGTGGAGCCTCCCAATTTTTGGCTGCCCTGGCAAAGGGCTATACTACAATAGACCCACTTCCTTACAATGGGCACTTCAGGTTTACAGGCCCTCATGCACGTCTCTATCCAGGGGCATTGTTGAACCTCACAATGTTTGGCTGCCCTGGCAAAGGGCTATACTACAATAGACCCACTTCATTACAATGGGCACTTCAGGTTTACAGGCTCTCATGCACGTCTCTATCCAGGGACAATGTGGAGCCTCCCAATTTTTGGATGCCCTGGCAAAGGGCTATACTACAATAGACCCACTTCCTTACAATGGGCACTTCAGGTTTGCAGGCCCTCATGCACGTCTCTATCCAGGGGCATTGTTGAACCTCACAATGTTTGGCTTCCCTGGCAAAGGGCTATACTACAATAGACCCACTTCCTTACAATGGGCACTTCAGGTTTACAGACCCTCATGCACGTCTCTATCCAGGGACAATGTGGAGCCTCCCAATTTTTGGCTGCCCTGGCAAAGGGCTATACTACAATAGCCCCCCTTCCTTACAATGGGAACTTCAGGTTTACAGGCCCTCATGCACGTCTCTATCCAGGGGCATTGTTAAACCTCACAATGTTTGGCTTCCCTGGCAAAGGGCTATACTACAATAGACCCACTTCCTTACAATGGGCACTTCAGGTTTACAGACCCTCATGCACGTCTCTATCCAGGCACAATGTGGAGCCTCCCAATTTTTGGCTGCCCTGGCAAAGGGCTATACTACAATAGACCCACTTCCTTACAATGGGCACTTCAAGTTTACAGGCCCTCATGCCCGTCTCTATCCAGGGGCATTGTTGAACCTCACAATGTTTGGCTTCCCTGGCAAAGGGCTATACTACAATAGACCCACTTTCTTACAATGGGCACTTCAGGTTTACAGGCCCTCATGCACGTCTCAATCCAGGGACAATGTGGAGCCTCCCAATTTTTGGCTGCCCTGGCAAAGGGCTATACTACAATAGACCCACTTCCTTACAATGGGCACTTCAGGTTTATAGGCCCTCAGGGACGTTTGTATCCAGGGGCATTGTTGAACCTCACAATTTTTGGCTGCCCTGGCAAAGGGCTATACTACAATAGACCCACTTCTTTAAAATGGGCACATTATGTCAAGAGGCCTTCATGTACGTCTCTTCTCAGGGTCATCGGAGTGCCACACAATGTGTTCACGTAAAATCTTTCATGTAATCACAAAAAGTAACATACACCAGCTCTATCTCACTATTGGGTATGTGCCCTTAACATTTCCGCCATGAAAATTCATTTTGGTGTCATTTTGGAAGGTTTTCTGGTGAGTCCGTAAAAATGGCGTAAAACTCGGACAACATTGTTCACAGCTGTGACTTTTGAGTGAGAAATGCTTACAGGGGTCTTCCCCATGCTGTTGCCATGTTATTTGAGCACTCTTCTGAGACTTTTGTGAAATTTTTGGGGTTTCTACATGCTGCCGGGGGTCATTTCATAAAAATACTCGGGTCTCCCATAGGATAACATTGGGCTCGGTGCTCGGCCCGAGTACACGAGTATCTTGGGATGCTCGGCCCGAGCATTGAGTACCCGAGCATTTTGGTACTCGCTCATCACTATTCGTGATGCCACCTGTAGGTGTCCGGTGATGGCACCGGCGCTGCTCAGACCTCCGGGGTGATGGGCGGCAGCTTGGATGGAACCGCTCCCTACAGGTCGAGCTAGGGTCCCTGGGGCAGTTATTGAAGTTGAGGGGAATAGGGTAGCGCGGTCGGTGTGGTGTAAGTGGAAGGAGGGACACGCAGACATACAGTCTTTTTGTACCTTTACTGATGTTGACGGGTACACTCGACCGGAGATGAGGTAAACACTTCTGGATTTTCCACAGCAAGCAGTTTTGTAGGCTTCCTAGTAAACGTTGTTCTGCTGGAGTCTGGCAGGCATGAAACCCGACCAAACCGTTACTGCACTTTTTTGTGTGACTCTGCACACCCGGATTTGCTGCACTGAGAGCACTTCTATGGGACTCCTGTCAGGCTCTACGACTCCGGGCTCTCATTTGGTGGTGCTTCGGGTGTCCGGGGAGCTAAATCCCCTATTTGTGGTGCTGGTTTCTCTACAAAGTCTGTACTGTGTCCTTGTAGCTCAGACCCAGTGACCAGAACTCTGTTAGGGTGAGTCGGGATGACTCCTCTTCCCCTATTTAGTACTTGCTTCTCTCCTGTTCCTGTGACCCCTATTCTAAGGGTCTACCACTTTCCAGGTGTCTCTGGTATGGCCAAAGCGTGGCTCCAGTACCAGGTCAGCTCACTCAGCTCTTCACAGTTCTGTAGTGACTGCACACTCTGGTGTTTCTCCCTCCAGGACCCGTATTTATAGGGGAAACTGGCTTAAGGCAACCAGTGGAGCTCCCCCTACAGGTCTGGGGTGAAAGGTGTTGTTTGTTAGTGGAGTCTGCTTGCTGTGTACTTTCCATCCATGTCCTAAGAGATCCTGTGGTGACCTAACCAGGGTGCCACATAATTCTGCAATTAAGTATGAACTTTTCAATCCTCAGTAGCTCACTTTTCTCTGGCTGACTGACAAAGATTGTATAATATACCGCCACCTACAATCATTATTCACTGATAATTTGGTTGGAAACAGAAGTGTAATGTCATCACAGCTATGTCTGATTTCACACCTGTAGTGTTCACATAGTCAACAGATAAGTTTCTCTTTAAACATGCCTGATAAATTGGTCTCTAGCAGGTCACGTGTTCTCATGGAGAATGCTATATTGCTGAAGCTTGCTGAATCAGAATTCATTATTACAGGAATGACACAAAAAAGGATCACACGTGCCCTGCTGTCTCTGTGTCTACTGCTCTGCTTTGAGGTGGCACAGTCTGGACTCATCTTCAATCTGGTAAAGTGAATTATTTTACAGATTTAGTCATTTTATATTCTCTATTAGCATTGTTTAGATTGATTAGGCTTTTTTATATTTGGATTCTGCCTATTTGAAAATAAATGTATATGCAGCAGCATGTGTAATAATAATAATCATCATCATCATCATCATTATTTAATAGCGGCAACATATTCCGCACGCTTTACAAATCAGATAGTCATATACAAACAAACAGCCATAAGAAACAGTTTTGGAATACATTAATTAAAAAGCAAAAAATAATGATGACCCTGCTCGCAAGAGTTTACAATCTACAAAAAGGTGGGGGTGACACAAAGTACAGGGGCTTATTTACAATCAAGGTCCAACCGTTTTGAGGAGGTGTGGAATAGATGAGAGCGGAGTAAGCGGCCACCAGCGAGTTTGTGTAGAGCTTTTGGGTCTGATGATGTTAAACAGTTATGTTCAAGGAAGTAGTGGATAACCTATGTCTGAATGACTCTGATTAGGGAGAATGATACGCTGCCCTAAAAAGATGTGTGTTTAGTGAGCGCCTGAAGCTAAGTGAGTTGGGGTAGGCCTAATATCTTGTGGTACAGCATTCCAGAGAGTTGGTGCAGCTCGGGAAAAGTCTTGGAGCCGGGAATTGAAGGTTCAGATTATTATTATTTATTTATATTAGTGCAGATGTTACTCTAAAATCACTCCCAGAGAGAAGAGAATGAGTGGGGTGATAGACAGAGATGAGAGTAGAGAGGTAGGGAGATCCTGCACCATGAAGAGCTTTGTGGGTGAGAACAAGCAATCTGAATTTGATCGTATAATTTATGGGCAGTTAGTACAGTGACTGGCACAGAGCAGAAGATTCCGAGGAATGGTTAGCCAGATAGGTGACCCTGGCTGCTGCATTAAGGATGAACTGGAGAGTGGAAAGCCTAGTAAGGGGGAGGCCAATTAATACAGAGTTACAATAATCAAGGCGGGAGTGGATCAGGGCCACTGTGCTGGTTTTAGTTGTTTCTATGGTGAGGAAGAGGTGAATTCTGGAGATGTTCTTTAGTTGCAGGCAACAAGAGCAGGTGAGACATTGTATATAGGAAGTGAATAAAAAATCTGCATCAAACTTAACTCCTAGACATCGAGCCTGCTGCCTAGATGTTATTGTGGTGCCGCACACCAAGAGGAATATGTCAGATTTAGGGATATTAGTGGAGGGTGGGATCATAAGAAGTTAAGTTTTGGAAAGGTTGAGTTTCAGGTATAGAGTGGACATGATATTGGAGACTGCGGTTAGACAGTCATAGGCGTTCTGTAATACAGTGGGGGTAAAGTCAGGGGATGAAGTGTATAGTTGTGTGTCATCAGCATAAAGGTGGTACTGGAAGCCAAATCTACTGATGGTGTGTCCAATAGGGGCCGTGTAGAGAGAGAAGAGGGGAGGGCCAAGGACTGAACCCTGAGGGACCCCAATAGAGAGAGGAAGGAGACAGGAAGTGGAGCAAGCAAATGATACACTGAAAGAGCGGTTGGAAAGATAGGAAGAGAACCAGGAGAGAGCTGTGTCCTTAATGCAGATGGTGTGCAGCATGGAGAGTAGAAGATGGTGGTCAACAGTGGCAAAGGCTGCAGAGAGATCAAGAAGAATAAGCAGAGAGAGGTCACCATTACGTTTTGCTGGGGCGAAAACCAGACTCTAGAAGAGAGTGAGTAAAGTGGTAACGGGTAAGGCGGGAGTAGGCCAAGCGCTCCAAGAGTTTAGAGATGAAGGGGAGGTTGGAGACTGCTCTGCAGGTATTTGTGCAGGATGGGTCAAGAGATGACTTCTTTAATAATGGAGTAATGATAGAATGTTTGAAGGAGGAGGGAAAGATGCCAGAAGAGAGGGAGAGATTGAAGATTTTAGTTAGATGAGTGGTGACCACTGGAGAGAGAGACTGGATTAGGTGTGAGAGGATGGTGCCAGCAGTGCATGTGGTGGGATGAGAGGAAGAGAGGAGCCTGGAGACTTATTTTGTGAGTGGCTCAAATGTGGAGAGTGAGCCAGAGGAGATGTGAGAAGGGATGAGAGTAACAGCGCTTTGAGGTTGAGAGTTGATTTCCTGACAGATGTTTTCTATTTTTCTAGTGAAGTAAGAGGCCAGATCATCAGCACAGCGGTCAGTGATCAGGGCCTGCACTTTAAGATTGAGCAAAGAGTGAAAGGTGTCAAAGAGTTTTTTTGGGTTGTTTCATAGTGAGGAGATGAGGGTGGTGAAGTAGGTCTGTTTAGGTGAGGTAAAGGGCAGAGTTGTAAGTTCTCAGCATAAATTTATAAAGAATGAAGATTTCTGGTGTGCAGGTTTTCCTCCATAGACGTTCAGCACTCCAAGAGCATATCTGGAGGAATCGAGTTTGTGATGTGAGCCAGGGCTGTTTTACTCTGTGTTTGGAGGTTCTGAGGGTGAGGGGTGCTACTTGATCCAGGGTGCTTCTGAGAGAGTCATTGTAGTGATTCACAGCCAGATCAGGACAGGAGAAGGAGGAGATTGTGGACAGTGGAGAATGTAGAGTCTGTGAGTGTATAAGGGTTAATGGCCTGTAGATTTCTGAATGTGTGATAGGTAGGGGTGCACTGGGTGGGCAAGGATTTGTGAGCGTGAAGGAGAGAATGTTGTGATCAGAGAGAGGAAGAGGTGAGTTATCTAAGGAGGTAGTGGAACAGAGCCAGACAAAGATCAGGTCAAGGGTGTTACCGTCTTTGTGTGTCTCCGAAGTTGAGAGCTGTGAGAGGCCAAGAGAAGTGGTTAGAGATAGGAGCTGGGATGCAGATGGGGAGATGGGGCTGTTTATGGGGATGGTAAAGTCTCCCACAATAAGGGTTGGTAATTCTGAGGACATGAAGTGTGTCAGCCACACGGAAAAATGGTCGAGGAACTAGGTGGTGACCCTGGTGGGCGGTATACTACTGCTACTCTGAGGGGGAGGGGGTGGAAGAGTCTAATAGTGTGGGTCTCAAAAGAAGGGAAAGAGAGTGATGGAGCTGTGGGGATGACAAGGAAAGTACATTGTGGGGACAGGAGTAAGCCAACTCCACCACCATGTCTGTTCCCAGGTCTCGAGGAGTGGGAGAAATGTAGGCCGCCATGAGAAATAGTGGTAGAGGAGCAGTGACTGAATCCTGGATCCAGGTTTCCATGAGGGCCAGCAGATAAGAGAATTAGTGAGAAAGTAGTTGTGAATGAAGGGAAGCTTATTGCACATAGACTGTAGATTCCAGAGAGCACAGTTAAGAGAGGAAGAGGTCCAAGTAATGTTAATAAGGTTAGTAAGGTTTCTATATGATGTGGGGGAGGAGTTAAAGTATGTAGAGGGTGGACCAGGATTGGGAGAGATATCACCTGACAGAAGCAGCAGCAAAAAGAGAAAGATAAAGTAGTTGTGTATACATATCTACATGTATCTATCTATGTATCTAAATTTCTTAGTATATATGCATATGTAGATAGATAGATAGATAGATAGATAGATAGATAGATAGATAGATAGATAGATAAATAGATATAAAAAGCATCTCAATGAATTGGAATATCATCAAAAAATTAATTTATTTCAGTAATTCAATACATACCGTAACATGCAACACATGTATTATGTATAGTTAACTATTACAAACAGAGTGATCTATTTCAAATATGTATTTATGTTAATGTTGATGATTATGACTTACAGCCAATGAAAATCATTATCTCAGAAAATGAAAGCAGGGAGGATGAAATGTCTGATAGATAAAATATTACCTAAATAAGTATCAGAGGCCTGCATATCATGGCTGCTGCAGTCCCCAACATGGTGCAAATAGAGTGAGGAGGATGAAGGGTTAAAAACCACGCTGCTGTATTCCACAAGACATCAAAGGGTGAATATAATATTGATTTATTAGTTAATGAGTTTCAGGGCTCCCTGGCCCTTTCTCAGGACAAATCAATATGTTGCCATGTTTCAGGGCGTTTCAGGGAGCCCTGAAATGTGTTAATTAATAAATCAATATTATATTCAACCTTTTATTCAACCTTTTAAGTCTCGTGGAATACGGCAGCATGGTTTTTAACTCTTCACCCTCCCTACTTTAATTTTCTGAGATAATGATCTTTGGGTTTTCATTTGGCTGTAAAGCCAAAATTATCAACATTTACAGAAATAAACACTTGAATTTGATCACACTGTTTGTAATGACTCTATATGTTATATGTGTTTCACTTTTTGTATTGAATTACTGAAAAAAATACATTTTGATGATATTCTAATT
Organism: Allobates femoralis; assembly: GCA_033576535.1. NCBI lineage: Eukaryota > Metazoa > Chordata > Amphibia > Anura > Aromobatidae > Allobates > Allobates femoralis. The sequence continues at coordinate 289,958,912 of JARQOC010000002.1, read as the reverse complement.
TATTGAGATGCATCTGTATATACTCTGATTCCCCAAAAATAAGACAGTGTCTATTAATTTTTACTCCCAAAGATGCACCAGTTCTTATTTTCAGGGGTGTCTTATTTTTCCATGATCCCAATCATCTTCTTGTAGCCCCCAATATCCTCATGCAGCCCCTAATACTATATCCCCATCATCCCCTTGCAGCCCCCACTATCTCCTTGCAGCATCTATATCCTCATGCAGCCCCTAATACCGTATGCCTATCATCCCGTTACAGCCACCATCATCCTCATGCAGCTTCCAATATCTCCATTACAGTACCTGCAAAAAAACAAACACACACACACATATATCTATGCAGCTGAGGCACAGAGCTCAGAGCTGCACCGTAATATATGTAGCCTCGGTCACCGGGACAAGAGCAGACCCTACTAGGTCTTATTTTCGAGGGATGTCTTATTTATTGTGATGCAGCATCTTGCTGCATTGCCAAAATGTCTCCTGGGATGTGTCCTGGCTGACCACGTACGTCCCCATGGTTGTGTCACATCTTATATAGTTTGACTCCCTCCTGATCACATAGTCTCTATGATGCAAGTAAGGTCTCTGTGTGTTTGGGAGTGGTTGGGACGCTATCTTCCTGGGGACACATTGGAGACACGCATCAGGTGTTTGGAGTCGGATGTAGCTCCTGGAGCCATACTCTGTGTCTGGAGACAGAGTAAGGGGATTTGTTATGACCCTGTGAGAATCCCCAGCAATGGATGACATGCAGAGCCAAATTGTGGCGCCTGCGGTACAGGTGACGACAGGAACCCTGGTGCATGTAGGGATTTCCACATCGGGTACACCTCACACAGGGGCTGGCTGGCAAATTTTGGCCTGGAGGCAATTACAAAGCAGTGGCCCTCGAGCAATGGTGGCCCATCTTTAGCCTGCTTATCTCTGGCTGCTACATTAGAGCAGGAGAGCTAAAGGCTTTATACAGAAAGAAACTACTTTTTTAACAGAAAGAAACTACTGCACAGATACAGGTATAGAACCAAGCTTTCTACATCAATATGGAAAAAGAAGCAAGCCTACTATGTAGATATGGGGGACCAAGCTTACTACTGTCGAACCCCAGGGCGTAGGGTACTCGGGTATCAGGCGGCAGAGGGTTAACTTCGTCACGGGGAATGGCGGCCATGCCTGATCACGTGTCCTGGGTGACACTTCAAAAGGGGGATTATATACAGGGGATTATGTACAAGTTTATATTTTGTCGTGATTCCACCTGCAGTACCTGGTGAGATGTCACCAGCGCCGCCACAGTCCTCCGGAGGCCGATGGGGTTGCGGCTGAGATGTTGTAGTCCTCCGCAGGCAGGACTGGACCTCCGGGTCAGCGTAGTGTGGAGGGACAGGTTGTAGTGCAGCTGAGATTGTGTAGGGAGAGTTGGTACAGTCTATGGTGGGTGCTGGGAGTGGAGAGTAAGGATACACGCACACAGCCAAGTCTCTTTTACCTTTTTACTGATGTCTTGCAGGTAAGTATGTCCAGGGCACTGACAGGTGACAGGGTTGCACAGTGGGTTCCCACAGCAAGTGAGTATAAGGCCTCCTCTGCTTTGTGTAGTTGCTGAAGCACAGCCTGCTGTAGCCTGACTTGCCTCCCCTCTCTTCCTTTGCTTGCCTCTCTCTCTCCTCCTGTGCAGTCTCCGGGATGACCCTCTCTGAACACTGCGGCTGGCCTGCTGTGTCTGGCTCCCTCTCTTTTTTTTTTTTGTTTCCAATACAACTCTCCTGGGCGCTCAAAACACAGTGAGGGAATCCAATCCAAGTTAGAAATCCTTTATTAACAAAGCCTCCGTCCCCACTTTTTTTTTTTCTCTTTAACATGTTTTGACGGTATTAAACCGTCTTCCTCAGGTGGAATGAAGGCTGATAAAAAAGTAAAACCTTATATAGGGTGGCCCAGAATCCCATTGGGCCAATTACCGTATATACTCGTGTATAAGCCGACCCGTGTATAAGCCGACCCCCCTACTTTTGCCCCCAAAACCTGGGAAAACCTATTGACTCGTGTATAAGCCGAGGGTGGACCCCAGCACAGGTATACAGCCCCCAGCAGTGTGGTATACAGGCCCCCTCAGTGGTATACAGCAGCCTCCCAGTGGTAGTATACAGCAGCCTCCCCAGTGGTAGTATACAGTAGCCTCCCCAGTGGTATATACAGCAGCCCCAGAGGGGTATACAGCAGCCCCAGAGCTGTATACAGCAGCCCCAGAGCTGTATACAGCAGCCCCAGAGGGGTATACAGCAGCCCCAGAGGGGTATATAGCAGCCCCAGAGGGGTATATAGCAGCCCCAGAGCTGTATACAGCAGTCCCAGAGCTGTATACAGCAGCCCCAGAGGGGTATACAGCAGCCCCAGAGGGGTATATAGCAGCCCCAGAGGGGTATATAGCAGCCCCAGAGGGATATACAGCAGCCCCAGAGGGGTATACAGCAGCCCTAGAGCTGTATACAGCAGCCCCAGAGCTGTATACAGCAGCCCCAGAGGGTATACAGCAGCCCCAGAGGGGTATACAGCAGCCCCAGAGGGGTATATAGCAGCCCCAGAGGGGTATATAGCAGCCCAAACAGACCAAGGGGTATATAGCAGCCCCAGAGGGGTATATAGCAGCCCCAGAGGGGTATACAGCAGCCCCAGAGGGGTATTTAGCAGCCCCAGAGGGGTATACAGCAGCCCCCTGTATACAGCACTCCCGCTGTATACAGCAGCTCCCGCTGTATACAGCGGTACCCGGCTGTATAAGCACTCCCCCCGTGGTATACCGGGCCCCCCCTGTGGCAACTGTAAAGGAAGCGATGATTATACTTATCGGGTCGCTGTCGCCGACGCCGACGCCGCCGCTCTGTCACCGTCCGTCACCGCGCTCCTTCCCGTCTTCATGCTTCCTTCACCGGCGCACAGAAAATGACGTCATTTCCTGTGCGACGGTGAAGGAAGCATGAAGACCAGGAGCAGCGCGGTGACGGACGGTGACAGAGCGGCGGCTTCGGCGACAGCGACCCGATAAGTATAATCATCGCTTCCTTTACAGGTTGCCACAGGGGGGGCCCGGTATACCACGGGGGGGGCTGTATACAGCCGGGTATATATATTTTTTTTTTGATTATTACCGTATATACTCGTGTATAAGCCGAGGGGGACTTTTCAGCACATTTTTTGTGCTGAAAAACTCGGCTTATACACGAGTATATACGGTAGTTTAGTATACACCTCCTTATTAACCCATTACTCTCTATATCCTAAAACTTCTATTGTAAGAGAGGGGAAAAGTCTTTTAGAGTTCACGTTCTAACAATAAACAGGGGTCCCTATGGGTGTCTTGGCTTAGGAGACCTGGTACCTCCCTGCCCCAGGCACTTTCTGCTCCCAACTTAATGTGCTTGGGACTGGGCCCAGTTCCTCCACCCTTCTCTACACTTTTATTTACACTCTTTTATACAGTTTACTATTTACATGTTTCCTCAATGTGCTCTACCTTAAGTTATACCCACTCTCCAAACCTAGAAGGGGGTTGACCTCGTGTGCTCCTATGTGACTTCCGCACTACAGGTGTCACTGTCTCAGGTGAGGTGTCTAGTGTTGAGCTTGGTGTAGGTGTTTCAGGTAAGCTCCTGCGTGGCCTTAGTCTCACTACTGGGCTCCATTTTGTTGATGCCAATCTTCAGGGAAGTCTCCTAAAATGGCAGAGATTACTTTCTTCTAGAGATGAGCGAGCAGTAAAATGCTCGGGTGCTCAATGCTCTGGCCGAGCATCCAAAGATACTCGTGTACTCGGCCAGAGCACCGAGCCCAATGTAAGTAAATTAGTGACAGGCTCCGCCCACAGACTTCCGGTTATAAAACGAGTATTTCTGGAAAAGGGCGGGAGGGGGGGCTTTTTCAAATCGCCGCAGCATACAACACCTTGCTGTGGCCCCCAGAGGGACCCTAACAATCAATCTGCTCTCTCTGAGGTGCCAGCTCACTGTGTGCACTGAAGGGAGCAGTGTATTTGTGTCAGATTGCTAAATATTAGCGAGGAGTCTGAGCATCTCGGCGGTACTCGGTACTCGCCGAGCATCCCGAGTACCGGGATACTCGTGCGAGTAACGAGTAGCGCTTAGCATACTCGCTCATCCCTACTTTCTTCTTCTGTTCTGGGATTGGACTTAATTCTGGAGTTAATCATCAGGACGAAGTACCTTAGATCCGCGCTGCTGCAGGAGAGATGTAAAAAGACACCAGAAACACCGGGATGTCTGGTTAACAGTGATGAACGTCTTTATTTTCCTACGCGTTTCGGAGCTGCCTGCCGGGCTCCTTCCTCAGGGAACATCCCTGTTCCCTGAGGAAGGAGCCCGGCAGGCAGCTCCGAAACGCGTAGGAAAATAAAGACGTTCATCACTGTTAACCAGACATCCCGGTGTTTCTGGTGTCTTTTTACATCTCTCCTGCAGCAGCGCGGATCTAAGGTACTTGTCCTGATGATTGATTGTTCACCACAGTAACTGTGGAAGTGCGATCCCTGCGGCAGCTGCATTTCTAAGCGATCAAGCTGGTTGTGTGTGACACAACCTTACCAGGTGAGCGACTTTGATTTGGATCTTCTTTTTCAACCCTTAAAAAGATAAGACCCTATTGCGCATTCTCAACCCTTATAGATTAATTCTGGAGTTGGCTCAAACTCTTGAATGAGCTATTTGTAGGATTCTTGATCTTCCCAACCTAGAGGACACTTTTTAAGGTGATCTCTGGTACAGTCTGTCTGGTTCATCCTCCATCTTTGCTGATGATACAGACTTTATCAATGTCATTTCCTGAGTCTAGTAGGACATAGGGTTAAGGTTCCCATCGATCATCCAATTTATGACGAGTTCTTCTCCTTTTTAGGACCATACTTCTAGGTGGTATTGGTTCTGCTTTGCACGGGATTTCTCCAGGTTGTTTTCAACACTGGTTTGAACTTTTCTATACTGCTCTAGGCAATGAATTTTCCAATTTGCAATGGCATGATCTGCTTCAGGGTCTACTACTCCTAGCTCCAAGTCTACGGGTAATTTTCCTGTATGAGCTCTCATCAGGTATGCTGGTGTACTGTTGGTAGAACTTACTGGAATGTTATTATACATGTCGATCAAATCAGGTAGTTTCTCCGGCCATTGGTTTCTTTCCTCTAACGGTAGGATTTTCAGCATTTCGATAATGATGCTATTCATTTTCTCACAGAGTTCGTTAGTTTGAGGATGATACGGGGTTGTTCTGATCTTTTTGCACCCATACATCTGGCAAAATTCTTGAAAGATCTCTGCTTCGAATGCTGGTCCTTGATCTGTTAGGATACGTTCCGGATATCCCAATGGTCTGCAAAAGACACTTTGGAAGGTTCTGGCAGCAGTGGCAGCTGTCAAGTCCTTTACAGGGGCAACCATCAAGAATCTTGAATAATGGTCTACCATGGTCAATGCATAGGTAAAGCCGGATCTACTTGGAGTTAGCTTTACATGGTCCAAGGCGACTAGTTCCAGAGGCTGCTTGGTTACAATGGGATGAAGCTGGGCTTTCTGGCTCTCGACGTCTTTTCTTCTCAGGCTACAGGCTTTACAATTCCTGCACCATTTTTCTATAGATGACCCAATGCCGACCCAAAAAAATCTATCTTTCAGTAGCACCTCGAGCTTCTTTCATCCGAAATGACCAGTTTGGTTGTGGTAAGCATCCAAGACCACGGGAACCACTGATTTTGGCACGATGATCTGCCACGCCATCTCATGAGTTGTTGGATTTATATATCGCCGGCACAACGTATCTTGATAATGAAACAGTTTACCTCGCTGGTTCCACAGATGTTTGGCTTCAGACGGGGAATTTGCAGGCAGCTTCTCTGACTCCTGGGCTATCAGTTGTTTGATTAGACCGACAGCCGGGTCATGGTCCTGCACCTCCTTCCAACCGAAGAGGGGTAATGGGTTCACTGTCCTTGGAGAGGGGTCTGGATGTGTCTGCTGGCATTGAGCTACTCTTACATGATGGAAGGCAGGTAACTCCACTTCTTCCAGCTCGTCTTCATCTATACCCTCTCCTGATAAGTGAGGCATCCTGGATAGAGCATCCGCTTTTCCGTTCTGGTGCCCAGCCCGGTACTTGATGGTGAATTGGTAGTTGGAGAGTCTGGCTATCCATCTCTGTTCCATGGCTCCCAACTTTGCAGTTTCCAGGTGGGTGAGCGGATTATTATCCGTGTATGCTGTGAATTTTCTAGAGGTTAGATAGTGTTTGAACTTCTCTGTGACGGCTAGACTAAGGCCAGGAATTCCAGCTTGAAGGAACTGTAGTTTTCTGGGTTCCTCTCCGTGGGTCGCAGCTTCCAGCTGGCGTAGGCGATTACGCTCTCCTTGCCGTCTTGCTTTTGAGAAAGGACAGCTCCGAGTCCCACATTGCTGGCATCTGTATATAACAAGAATGGCAGGTTGTTGTCTGGGTAAGCTAGGATTTCCTCTCTTGTCAGGGCTTCTTTCATTGTCTGGAACGCTTCCTCTAGTTCCTTACCCCATCTCCACAGAGAATCCTTTGGCTTGCCCTTCGTGGGTTGGCCAACTAGGAGGTCTTGCAGGGGAGCAGCCTTCTTGGTGTACTCCATGATGAACCTTCGGTAGTAGCCCACCAAACCCAGGAATTGACGTACCTCCTTGATGGTTTTGGGTTCTGGCCATTTTCTGATTGCTGTCACCTTGTCTGGATTGGGGCCACGCCTTCAGCACTGACTATGTGTCCCAGATACTGCACTCTTGGCTTTAACAGGTGGCATTTTGATGGTTTTAGCTTCATCCCATATTTGGCCAAGGATTCAAACACTTCTAGATGAGTGACATGTTCTGCGTATGTTTTGGAGTACACGATTACGTCATCCAGGTAGAGCAGTAGCGTCTCAAAGTTCTTATGCCCTAGGCAACCCCGTTAACCACTGGAAGGTTCCGGGTGCATTACATAGTCCAAAGGGCATGCTGTTGAATTCACATAGGCCCCTAGGTGTTGCGAATACCGTCTTCTCTCAGTCTTCTTCAGCTACAGACACCTGCCAATACCCACTAGTGAGATTTAAGGTGGAGAAATAATTGGCAGACTTCAACGCAGCTAGAGATTCCTCTATACGTGGTAACAGGTAAGCATCTTGTGTGTTATGCGGTTTATTTGCCTATAGTCTACACACATTCTCATGCTGCCGTCCTTTTTCCTGACTAGGACTAATGGAGCTGCCCAAGGACTACAGCTATCTTGTATAACCCCTGCATCCTTCATGTCCTGTAACATTTCTTTGGCTTTTTGATAGTGTGCAGGTGGAATAGGCCTGTACCGCTCCTTGATTGGTGGATGTGTACCTGTGGGGATGTGATGTTGTACCCCTTTTATCCTACCAAAATCAAGTGGATGTTTACTAAAGACTTGTTCGAATTCAATTCCTGAACTACCCGGTACACACCATGCTTTTCATACACAGGAGTGGTGTCAGTTCCGACATGGAGCTGCTGGCACCAGTCCTCCAGTGGCCCGGTTGCTTGATCAGGTTTTGCCCCTTTTTCATGGGGTTCGGGTTGCACTGTTTGGATCTCATTGTTGCTGACTGTGTATAATTTAGCAACGGTGGTATACCTGGGTAATTAGCCTCTTCACTGCCACAATTTAAGATGCGAATGTCAACAGTGTAGGTCTTTGCTCTGTGCTGACGGGCTCCACTAATGCTTGATAGTCCTGCCCTCTCAGACCTATAGCTGCTCGACACCAAATCATCATTTCACTCATTGGGGGTATCACAATAGGCAACGGGTCAGTCACCCGTGCTGTACCAATTTTGCCACCTGTAATTGTTACCTGTTGTTGGTGTAGGATGGCTCTGATCTCACGCTGGAGAACCTTCCTCTGACCGGGTCTGGCAGTGTCTGCAATCTGTTGAAGCAAAGATAAAAATTCCTCTATGCAATTGCTAACAACATTTGTACCCAGTATGATATAAGGATCATTTGCATTACTGGCTTCTGCTACTACAAAGACCCCTTGGTTCTGTAATTCCACCCTCCCCACCTTTATGGGCACTTCCCTAACCCCCATCACAGTGATTGGTTCATGAAGCTGCATGAAGGATAAGGTCTATTTCAGGCTGTTTCAGTTCTGCATCAGCCCAATACTTTTTATAAAGGATATAGGGGATGGTGGTCACCTGTGACCCGGTGTCCAGCAGAGCAGGTGTTGGGATGCCATCCAGTACAATGGACAGAAACGGCCTCTGTCCGATGAAGGTCTTGAACCAGGTGGATGGGCCCTGTTGATCTAGTCCTGAGGTTTGGCTCCGGCCCCCAGGGATTGCCCGTTTAAAGGACAGCTCCTGGCGAGGTGGCCGGTGTGGTTACAGCGACGGCAGATGGGCTCCCCTGTGGAGCTGTAGCGGCTGGTGGGTCTTTTTCTGTACACTGCAACTTGCTTCCCTCGCATCAAGGGGACATCTTCCGAGCTGTCGGCAAGTTGAATCAGCGGCTGAAGCTTGGGCTGGGGTCTTGGTGCTGGCTGTTGGCTTTGCTGTAACTGCATAGTGTCCATCAGCTTGGAGATGTTTTTGTTTATCTCGCGCATCTCAGCACACATCTCAGCCCGCAGAGAATCATATTTGTCAGGCTGCGCAGATTGTACATTGTGCGTGGCTGCAGACACGGGTACTGGTTTTGGAGTAGCCTGCACCTCACCGTTGCACCACCGTTTAATTGCAGCTTCATGGGTCTCTACCGGCTTTAACCCTTTGATGGCCATCTCTTTCAGGGTGTTAAAGTCAGCATCTGGGTTGCTCAATAACCACCAACGTACAACGCTGAGATCCATAGACAATATGGAAAGGAGTCTGCTGCTCACTGAACAGCTGCTCAATGGGATAGATGTGGGGGAGGATGGTAGTATGGAGCTGCAGGACCGTGAGGTAGCTAGTGGGTGACAGTTAGAAGGCGGGGTAGAGGGAAGGGTGCCAGGGAGGCTAGCCCTGATCTGGCACACCCCAATAAATTTGCTATGTTGGCAGATGAGGGGGGTGTGAGTTCAGGTACAGCACTGCTGCAGGGGAAAACAGGAGAGTAGGGCAGGCCAGACAGGTGCTGGTAGTGGGGACTCAATTATTAGGGGAATAGATAGGGCAATCTGTCACAAAGACAGGGATCGTTGAACAGTGTGCTGCCTACCTGGCGCCCGAGTCAGGCACATCGCTGATCGGGTTGACAGATTACTGGGAGGGGCTGGTGAGGACCCAGCGGTCATGGTGCACATTCGCACAAATGACAAAGTTAGAGGTAGGTGGAAGGTCCTTAAAGATGATTTCAGGGAATTAGGCTGCAAGCTTAAGGCAAGGACCTCCAAGGTAGTATTCTCTGAAATACTGCCTTTACCACGTGCCACACCAGAGAGGCAAAGGGAGATTAGGGAGATAAATACGTGGCTCAGGAATTGGTGTAGGAAGGAGGGGTTTGGGTTCCTGGAGAACTGGGCCGACTTTTCTGTTGGCTACAGGTTCTATGCTAGGGACGGGCTGCACCTCAATGGGGAGGGTGCAGCTGAGCTGGGGGAGAAAATGGCTAGAAGGTTGGAGGAGTGTTTAAACTAGGGATTGGGGGGGAGGGTATTCATTGTATAGGAGGGGAAGATAGTGTAAATAGTAACCTGGGCACAAGGAATAAAATTGGGGGTGGCATGGGGGGTGGGGTTAGAACAGTCAATATAGTAGGAAGGAATAGAGGTAAAGAGAGATGCATAAAGTGCATGTACACTAATGCCAGAAGTCTCACCAACAAAATGGAGGAATTAGAATTGATTTTGTTGGAAAATAATTATGACATGGTGGGGATTTCGGAGACTTGGCTGGACGAGAGCCATGACAGGGCTGTTAATTTACAGGGCTATTGTCTGTTCAGAAATGACCGTACAAATAAGCGAGGAGGAGGTGTATGTTTATACGTAAAATCATCCTTAAAACCCATCCTGCGTGATAATATAGGTGAATCTAATGGAAATGTAGAGTCTCTGTGGGTGGAGATAAGGGGAGGGGGAAAAAATAATAAATTACTGATAGGGGTTTGTTATAAGTCCCCAGCAATAATGGAAGTGGAAGAAAATATCCTCATAAAGCAAATAGATGAAGCAGCGACTCAGGGAGAAGTCATTATTATGGGGAACTTCAACTACCTGAAATACATTGGGGAACAGAAACCTGCAGTTCCAGCAAAGGTAATAAGTTTTTGAAAACTATGAGAGACAATTACCTTTCACAACTGGTTCAGGACTCAACAAGAAGGGGGGCACTGCTGGACCTAATATTAACCAACAGGCCGGACCGCATATCAAATATACGGGTTGGAGGTCACTTGGGTAATAGTGATCATAACATAATAAGCTTTCAAGTATCCTTTACTAAGATGTGTAGTAGAGGGGCTACAAGGACACTAAACTTTAGGAAGGCAAATTTCCAACGGTTGAGAGATGATCTTAGTGCAATAAACTGGGACGATGTCCTGAGACATAAAAGTACACAAAGCAAATGGGAGATGTTTATTAGCATCCTGAATAGGATCTGTGCACAATATATACCCTATGGGAATAAGCATCCTAGAAATAGGAGGAAACCACTATAGCTAAATAAAGCAATAAGAGGTGCAATAAGTGACAAAAAGAAAGCATTTAGGGAATTAAAGCAAGTAGGTAGTGATGAAGCATTAAATAAATACAGAAAATTAAATAACATCTGTAAAAAGGAAATTAAGGCAGCAAAGATTGAGACAGAGAGACTCATTGCCAGAGAAAGTAAAAATAATCCCAAAATATTTTTTAACTACATAAATAGTAAGAAACTAAAAAATGATGGTGTTGGCCCCTTTAAAAATAGTCTGGGTGAAATGGTGGATGAGGATGAGGAAAAAGCCAATATGCTAAATGACTTTTTTTCAACAGTATTTACACAAGAAAATCCCATGACAGACAATATGATCAGTGATAACAAAAATTCTCAATTAAATGTCACCTGCTTAACCCAAGAGGAAGTACGGCATCGTCTAAAAATCACTAAAATTGACAAATCCCCGGGCCCGGATGGGATACACCCCAGAGTGCTGCAGGAATTAAGTACTGTCATAGATAGACCATTATTTTTAATATTTAAAGATTCCATAATAACAGGGTCTGTACCACAGGACTTGCGTATAGCAAATGTGGTGCCAATATTCAAAAAGGGGACAAACACTGAACTTGGAAATTATAGGCCAGTAAGCTTAACCTCTACTGTGGCTAAAATCCTAGAGTGTTTTCTAAGAGATGCTATACTGGAGTATCTGAAGAAAAATAACCTCATGACCCATTATCAACATGGTTTTATGAGGGACCGTTCCTGTCAAACTAATCTGATAAGCTTCTATGAAGAAGTAAGTTCTGGACTGGACCAAAGAAATGCAGTGGATGTGGTGTATATGGACTTTTCAAAAGCTTTTGATACGGTGCCACACAAAAGGTTGATACATAAAATGAGGGCAATGGGGATAGGGGAAAATATGTGTAAGTGGGTTAAGAACTGGCTTAGTGATAGGAAACAAAGGGTGGTTATTAATGGAACACTCTCAGAATGGGTCACAGTTAACAGTGGGGTACCACAGGGGTCAGTGTTGGGCCCGCTTCTATTTAATATATTTATTAATGACCTTGTAGGGGGCATACAGACTAGAATCTCAATATTTGCAGATGACACTAAACTCTGCAGGGTAATCAATACAGAGGAGGACAATTTTATATTACAGGAGGATTTATGTAAACTAGAAGCTTGGGCTGCTAAATGGCAAATGAGCTTTAATGGGGATAAATGTAAAGTCATGCACTTGGGCAGAGGAAACAAAAGGTATAATTATGTGCTTAATTGTAAAACACTGGGCAAAACTGTCACTGAAAAAGACCTGGGTGTATGGGTAGATGACAAACTCACATTTAGTGGCCAGTGTCAGACAGCTGCTGCAAAGGCAAATAAAATAATGGGATGCATTAAAAGAGGCATAGATGCTCATGAGGAGAACATAATTTTACCTCTATACAAGTCACTAGTGCGACCACACTTAGAATACTGTGTACAATTCTGGTCTCCGGTGTATAAGAAAGACATAGCTGAACTAGAGCGGGTCCAGAGAAGAGCGACAAAAGTCATTAGAGGATTAAGGGGTCTGCAATATCAAGACAGGTTATTAAACTTGGGGTTATTTAGCTTGGAGAAACGAAGGCTTAGGGGTGATCTTATAATAATGTATAAATATATGAGGGGACAGTACAGAGAACTTTCTAATGATCTCTTTACTCTTAGGCCTGAGACTGGGACAAGGGGCATCCTCTACGTCTGGAGGAAAGAAGGTTTAATCATAATCACAGACGCGGATTCTTTACTGTAAGAGCAGTGGGACTGTGGAACTCTCTGCCACATGATGTTGTAATGAGTGAGTCACTACTAACATTTAAGAAGGGCCTGGATGCCTTTCTTGAAAACTATAATACTACCGGTTATATATACTAGATTCTTTGATAGGGCGTTGATCCAGGGAATTAGTCTGATTGCTATATCTGGAGTCAGGAAGGAATTTTTTTCCCCAATGTGGAGCTTAGTGTTGCCACATGGTTTTTTTTTGCCTTCCTCTGGATCAACATGTTAGGCTATGGGTTGAACTAGATGGACGTAAAGTCTTCCTTCAACCTTAAAAACTATGTTACTATGTTACTATGTAACGTACATTTTTACTGTACTCAGGGGCAGGGGCGTAACTAGAACTGGCAGGGCCCCATAGCAAACTTTTGAACGGGGCCCCCTCCAAGACACGCCCCCAATGACACGCCCCCTTCAAGACACACCCCCTTATCGAATCAGTGTAACAGTCTGACGCCACCCAGTTTACCGTATATACTCGTGTATTAGCCGACCCCCCTACTTTTGCCCCCAAAACCTGGGAAAACCTATTGACTCGTGTATAAGCCGAGGGTGGACCCCAGCATAGGTATACAGCCCCCAGCAGTGTGGTATACAGGCCTCCCCAGTGGTAGTATACAGCAGCCTCCCCAGTGGTATATACAGGCCCCAGCAGTATATACAGTAGCCCCAGTGGTATACAGCAGCCTCCCCAGTGGTATATACAGGCCCCAGCAGTATATACAGTAGCCCCAGTGGTATACAGCAGCCTCCCCAGTGGTATATACAGCAGCCCCAGTGGTATACAGCAGCCTCCCCAGTGGTATATACAGCAGCCCCAGTGGTATACAGCAACCTCCCCAGTGGTATATACAGCAGCCCCAGTGGTATACAGCAACCTCCCCAGTGGTATATACAGGCCCCAGCAGTATATACAGCAGCCCCAGTGGTATACAGCAGCCTCCCCAGTGGTATATACAGGCCCCAGCAGTATATACAGCAGCCCCAGTGGTATACAGCAGCCTCCCCAGTGGGTATATACAGGGCCCCAGTGGGTATATACAGGCCCCCAGTGGGTATATACAGGCCCCAGTGGGTATATACAGTCAGGGCCCCAGTGGGTATATACAGTCAGGGCCCCAGTGGGTATATACAGTCAGGACCCCAGTGGGTATATACAGTCAGGGCCCCAGTGGGTATATACAGGCCCCCAGTGGGTATATACAGGCCCCCAGTGGGTATATACAGGCCCCCAGTGGGTATATACAGTCAGGGACCCAGTGGGTATATACAGGGCCCCAGTGGGTATATTCAGGTCCCCAGTGGGTATATACAGGCCCCCAGTGGGTATATACAGGCCCCCAGTGGGTATATACAGTCAGGGCCCCAGTGGGTATATACAGGGCCCCAGTGAGTATATACAGGCCCCCAGTGGGTATATACAGTCAGGGCCCCAGTGGGTATATACAGGGCCCCAGTGGGTATATTCAGGGCCCCAGTGGGTATATACAGGCCCCCAGTGGGTATATACAGGCCCCCAGTGGGTATATACAGTCAGGGCCCCAGTGGGTATATACAGGGCCCCAGTGAGTATATACAGGCCCCCAGTGGGTATATACAGGCCCCCAGTGGGTATATACAGGCCCCCAGTGGGTATATACAGTCAGGGCCCCAGTGGGTATATACAGGGCCCCAGTGAGTATATACAGGGCCCCAGTGAGTATATACAGGCCCCCAGTGGGTATATACAGGCCCCCAGTCGGTATATACAGGCCCCAGTGGGTATATACAGGCCCCCAGTGGGTATATACAGGCCCCCAGTGGGAATAATACAGCCAGTGGGTATATACAGCCCCCAGTGGGTAATATACAGGCCCCCATGGGAATATACAGGCCCCCAGTGGGAATATACAGGTCCCCCATGAATTACAGCCCGGGGATAACAGTCCCCCACTCCCCCTTGCTGCACACGTCACCTGTAAAGGAATACATCATACTTACTTATCTCTGCCGACTGCCGCTGTCACCGCTCTGCACCGCGCTCCGTCTTCTTCTGGCTTCTTCCTGGTTGTGACCGCCGGGCGCAGGCAATGACGTCACAACCAGGAAGAAGCCGGATGAAGACGGAGCGCGGTGCAGAGCGGCGGCAGCCGGCAGAGATAAGTAAGTATGATGTATTCCTTTACAGGTGACGTGTGCAGCAGAGGAGTGGGGGGCCTGTATATACCTACTGGGGGGGGGCCTGTAGCTGACCGGATAGCAGCGTAGCGGCGCTGGGTCCGGGCCCCCCACAAGGGCCGGGCCCCAAAGCGACCGCTACGTCTGCTATGCCGGTAGTTACGCCCCTGCTCAGGGGATAGCAGTCCCCACGTGAACTGTCCAATGAGGAGCTTGTTCTCATCCTGTGCACTGGCGGGGCTGACATGTATAAGGGCATGCAATGCTTCTTCCAGATGCCAGGCATAAGCTCTTATATCATCTCCCGGCCTCTGGTAGCAGTGATGGAAGCGCATACGTATATCAGCTTCATTACACTCCTCAAAGGTAGCTCTCAATTTAGTGAATATAGAAGACCAGGACGAACTTTCTTTCTCTGCTGCACCAGTTAACTGTCCGAGTACCACAGCAGCGCGTTGTTGGCCGGTCATGGCATACATATCCAGGACGCCATTGATCTTTCGCTTGAAATCGTCCAGCGTATCAGGGCGGCTGTCATACTGGGGCAACCACTTGGCCCCCGGAATGTATGGGATTGACATGGGCATTATCGGGGCGACCGTACCCGGAGCGCCGGAGGTGCTGGAAGTGCTACCGGAGGCAGCTACGAGTCCTTCCGTGTAATTCCGGGGATCAGCGTATGCAGCGTCGTCGTCGCTGGAGGAGGCCGACATGTTGGAGGCACCCCTAGTGAATTACAGCCAGTCGTTGAAGGGTTAAACAGTTCGGGAGTTTCCGCACTAGGCCACAGCGCTCGGGAATGCACGGCTGAGCGAGGGGCGGGTTTCAGTTTCGCACTCTGCAGGCTGGCACGCCCCCTTTCTTCCCGCTCTTCGGCGCAGTAATGGCGGCGTAGTTTAAACAGTCACTCAATACAGTCAATAAAACGGCACACAGTACCCGGTAATACCGGGCATGGGATCCTGTTTGTGACGCCAGAAAGATTTGTCGAGTCCCAGGGCGTAGGGTACTCGGGTATCAGGTGGCAGAGGGTTAACTTTGTCACAGGGAATGGCGGTCGCACCTGATCCTGTGTCCTGGGCGACACTTCAAAAGGGGGATTACCGTATATACTCGAGTATAAGCCGACCCGAGTATAAGCCGAGGCCCCTAATTTTACTCTCCAAAACTAGGGAAACTTATTGACTCGAGTATAAGCCTTAGTGGGGGAAATGAAGCAGACTCTCATCATGGTATAAAGGCCCTCTCATCATGATAAATGGCCCCCGATTACTGGTATATAATCCCCCATCACTGGTATATAGGACCTCCATCACTGGTACAGTTGTGGCCAAAAGTATTGACACCCCTGCAATTCTGTCAGATAATACTCAGTTGCTTCCTGAAAATGATTGCAATCACAAATTCTTTGTTATTATTATGTTCATTTAATTTTTCTTCAATGAAAAAACACAAAAGAGAATGAAGCAAAAAGCAAAACATTGATCATATCACACAAAACTCCAAAAATGGGCGAGACAAAAGTATTGACACCCTCAGCCTAGTACTTGGTTGCACAACCTTTAGCCAAAATAACTGCGATCAACCGCTTCTGGTAACCATCAATGAGTGTCTTACAATGCTCTGCTGGAATTTTAGACCATTCTTCTCTGGCAAACTGCTCCAGGTCCCTGATATTTGAAGGGTGCCTTCTCCAAACTGCCATTTTTAGATCTCGCCACAGGTGTTCTATGGGATTCAGGTCTGGACTCATTGCTGGCCACCTTAGAAGTCTCCAGTGCTTTCTCTCAAACCAATTTCTAGTGCTTTTTGAAGTGTGTTGTGGGTCATTGTCCTGCTGGAAGACCCATGACCTCTGAGGGAGACCCAGCTTTCTCACACTGGGCCCTACATTATGCTGCAAAATTTGTTGGTACTCTTCAGACTTCATAATGCCATGCACACGGTCAAGCAGTCCAGTGCCAGAGGCAGCAAAGCAACCCCAAAACACCAGGGAACCTCCGCCATATTTGACTGAAGGGACCGTGTTCTTTTCTTTGAATGCCTCTTTTTTTTCTCCTGTAAACTCTATGTTGATGCCTTTGCCTAAAAAGCTTTACTTTTGTCTCATCTGACCAGAGAACATTCTTCAAAACGTTTTAGGCTTTCTCAGGTAAGTTTTCGCAAACTCCAGCCCGGCTTTTTTATGTCTTGGGGTAAGAAGTGGGGTCTTCCTGGGTCTCCTACCATACAGTCCCTTTTAACTCAGACGCCGACTGATAGTACGGGTTGACACTGTTGCACCCTCGGACTGCAGGGCAGCTTGAACTTGTTTGGATGTTAGTCGAGGTTCTTTATCCACCATCCGCACAATCTTGCGTTGAAATCTCTCGTCAATTTTTCTTTTCCATCCACATCTAGGGAGGTTAGCCACAGTGACATGGGCTTTACACTTCTTGATGACACTGCGCACGGTAGACACAGGAACATTCAGGTCTTTGGAGATGGACTTGTAGCCTTGAGATTGCTCATGCTTCCTCACAATTTGGTTTCTCAAGTCCTCAGACAGTTCTTTGGTCTTCTTTCTTTTCTCCATGCTCAATGTGGTACACACAAGGACACAGGACAGAGGTTGAGTCAACTTTAATCCATGTCAACTGGCTGCAAGTGTGATTTAGTTATTGCCAACACCTGTTAGGTGCCACAGGTAAGTTACAGGTGCTGTTAATTAGCCAATTTAGAGAAACATCACATGATTTTTCTAACAGTGCCAATACTTTTGTCCACCCCCTTTTTTATGCTTGGGATGGAATTATATCCAATTTGGCTTTAGGACAATTCTTTTTGTGTTTTTTCATTGAAGACAAATTAAATGAAGATAATAATACCAAAGAATTTGTGATTGCAATCATTTTCAGGAAGAAACTGAGTATTATCTGACAGAATTGCAGGGGTGTCAATATTTTGGCCACAACTGTATACAGTTCCCCCCCATCAGAGGTTACAGCCCCCATCAGTGGAATACAGCCCCCCATCAGTGGTATATACAGGCACCACCTCAGTGGTATATACAGGCCCCCATCAGTGATATATACAGGCCCCCCCATCAGTGGTATTTACAGGCCCCCATCAGAGGTTACAGCACCCATCAGTGGTATATACAGCCCCCCATCAGTGGTATATACAGCCCCCCATCACTGGTATACACAGACCCCACATTTGTGTTTACAGCCCCCATCAGTGCTATATACAGGCCCCACCATCAGTGGTATATATAGGCTCCCCCTCAGTGGTTACAGCCCCCATCAGTGGCATATACAGGCCCCACCATCAGTGGTATATACAGGCCCCCTCATCAGTGGTTACAGCCCCCATCAGTGGTATATACAGCCCCCCATCAGTGGTATATACAGGCCCACCCTCAGTGATATATACAGGCCCCCCTCAGTGGTATATACAGGCCACCCTCAGTGGTATATACAGGCCCCCCCTCAGTGGTATATACAGGCCCCCTCAGTGGTATATACAGGCCCCCCTCAGTGGTATATACAGCCCCCCCTCCTCAGTGGTATATACAGTCCACCCCATCGGTGGAATACAGGCCCCCCGCACCAGTGGTATACATGCCCCCCATCAATGGTATACAGGCCCCCCCTTGCTGCCGCACACCTGTAAAATAATACATCATTCATACTTATCCCTGTCGCTCTGTCACCGCGCGTCCTCCGGTCTTCTTCCTGCTAGTACCCGGCTTCTATTCCTGTGGCAGGCGCAGCAGCGATGACGTCATTGCTTCTGCGCCAGTCACATGACGCCGAGCACAAGCAGGAAGAAGACCGGAGGATGCGCGGAGCAACAGGGATAAGTATGAATGATGTATTATTTTACTGGTGTGCGGCAGCAAGGGGGGCCTGTATACCACGGAGTGGGGGGCGCTTACATGGTGCAATGTAATATGCATCGCTCCCCCTGCCGCAGATGGACAGGAGGATGCAGTGCATATTGCATTGCACTAATGAGCGGCCCCACGTGACCGGCCGCTCCTATTACAACCTCCCCATACCTCCTCCAGCCCCCGGACACCGCCCCCCCCACACTGAGCCTTCACTGTGACTCGATTATAAGCTGAGGGGGGCACTTTTCAGCACAATTTTTGTGCTGAAAAACTCGGCTTATACTCGAGTATATACGGTATATATAGGGGATTAGGTTCAAGTTTATAGTTTGTCGTGACGCCACCTGCAGTACCTGGTGGGATGTCACCAGCGCTGCCACAGTCCTCCAGAGGCTGATAGGATTGTGGCTCAGATGGTGTAGTTCTCTGCAGGCAGGACTGGACCTCCGGGGCAGCGTAGTGTGGAGGGACAGGTTTTAGTTAGAGCTGAGATTGTGTAGGGAGAGTTGGTACAGTCTATGAGAGGTGCTGGGAGTGGAGAGTAAGGATACACGCACATGTGGCGCCCTGCAACGAGTGCGTCACAGGAGGGTACTGCACCCCTGACTGAAGGTGCAGTATTCTCTATCCCAGTGGTGAACAGGTTAATTCCAAGGTTCCATGTACCACATGCAACACCTAGAGGCAGAGTACCAATTAGATACCCGTTTCCTGGGCAACCGGTCCTAGTCAGAGGAGAGTTAGGTGTATAGCAGTGGGGAAGAGAAGAACAGAGTTAGAAAGTTGGAGAGACAGGAACAAGAACCCAAGTCATGACAAAACAGCTAACAGGGAGGGCACCGAGCACTGGTGACCCAGAAGTGAAAGGGGCCAAGAGAACCAGAAAACGGGGAATAGACGACCCGAGCCCAGTCCAAACCCGGAATACCGGCTCCGAGGTGGTAGAGACGCTTTACCGCTGCACCACAGAACCCAGAGTGATTGAGAGCTTCAAAGGAGCGCAATACACAGCCTACCATCACCACAGCTGTACCAGGGGGGTACCCACCATTGAGGTTAAGGGACCTATTAGGAGTCGAAGGCCAACGGCTCGGGTCCCAACAGAGGATCCTCAGTATCCTGACCTGGTATATCAGAAGCAGCGATGAGAGAGGGACAGTCAGTATAGAGAAAGACACTGTGGAGCCTTGGAGGGACACTGTTCTCCGCAGGGACCACCCGGTCCGTTACTTGGCAGTGAAACCGTTATATCTGTCTGCCGTGAAAGAACTAAGTAAACACCCGTCAGAGGAGCAACGTGTCTGAGCTTTATTTCGGGACTGTTACTAACTGCTTTGTCTACAGAATCAACTGAGCTGCTGTATTCCTTGACTGCAGCTCCTGACCCCGGGGACTCCCGCTCGCCCTGTAGGGAGCGGATCCATCTTGCTGCCGCCCATCCCCCGGAGGTCCAAGCAGCGTCGGTGCCATCACCGGACCCCTACAGGTGGCGTCACGAATCAATAACTGTATTTTTATTTTATCATCTTACTTTAACCCTTTACTGACCACCGGGCCTCCACAGCCTCAGGCACAGAACCGTGACCACAGACAGCGCCTGAGACCTGAGGACTCGGCCCACGGTGAGTCACACACAGCCAAGTCTCTTTTACCTTTTTACTGATGTCTTGCAGGTATGTCCAGGGCACCGACGGGTGACAGGGTTGCACAGTGGGTTCCCACAGCAAGTGGGTATAAGGCCTCTGCTTTGCGTAGTTGCTGAAGCACAGCCTGCTGTAGCCTGACTTGTCTCCAGTCTCTTCCTTTGCTTGCCTCTCTCTCTCCTCCTGTGCGTCTCCGAGATGACCCTCTCTGAACACTGCGGCTGGCCTGCTGTGTCTGGCTCCCTCTCTTGACCCACCTGGGAGACCGGGTAGCTGAGGTTTCGGGGTTTTCTGTGGGGCTATAGTCCCCCACAGGTGCGGATCCCCAATATCCGGCGTTTCTCCTGGGACGAACTCTCTTAAGCGCCTTGCTCCCTTTTCTGTTCTGAGCTCCCTGCCTTCAGTCCCACTTAGGTTTGTGGGACGCAGAAGGGCCACTCCGGGTCACTGGCTCAGGCCTGAACTCAGCACCGACCACCAGGACTTCCTTGCAGCTCTTCTAGCGTCACACTCTGACTAGCTCCTCACCCAGCAGCAGTATATATAGGGGATCTTGCCTAAAGTCAGCAAGTGAAGCTCCCCCTACTGTGCCGGGATGGAAGGTGTTGTATGTAGCATGTACCTGCTATGGAAACTCAGCTGTGTATTGGAGAGATCTGTGGTTACCTGCGTGAGCAGGGCACCACACTACACAGATACGGGAGCAGAACCAAGCCTACTACATAGATATGGGAGCAGAACCAAGCCTACTACATAGATACAGGAGCAGAACCAAGCCTACTACATAGATACAGGATCAGAACCGAGCTTACTACACAGATACGGGAGCAGAACCAAGCCTACTACATAGAAAGGGGAGCAGAAACAAGCTTATTTCATAAATATTGTGCAAGAACCAAAATGACTACATAAATACAAGAACTGAAAGCTTAATGTATAGATAAGGGAACAGAGGCAAGTTTCCTACATCGATACAGGAACAAAAACGTTTACAGATACGAGAAGAGAACTGAGCTTAGTAAATCAATATGGGAACAAAACCGAGCTTACTATATAGATACAAGACAACTAAGCTGACTACATAGATATGGTAACAGAACCAAGCTTACTACTATGGAATGCTATGTAATGTTACATATCATATCTAAAGAATACAATATTAGGGCCTGTTTTACATTACATTAATGTGGATTATACAGGCAAGATAGTCACTGGTATCAAAAAGCAATGGATGATACCAGCAATAATATATATATAAACTGCATAATAGAGATTTGTAAGGTGCAAAAGACTAGTGTATAGAAAGCCAACTTACATATATATCTGTCCCCAGTACTGGATGTAGTATAGACCAGGCCCTAACATTGTATTCGTTAGATGTGGGCTATACCATTCCAAAGAATTTCATAAGCACACCATACATCATTCATCTTACATTTACCTATTATTGTACCTATATTGCTAATTTGAATATACATTTACATTTTTTGGATTCAAATCTATAACATTCCATTGAACACCATAAGCACTAATATCTAATAAACTTACTATAGTTTTTTTTTATTAACACCATTTTTGTCAGGCACAAGAAAACAGACAGCATACACACACACAAGAAGGATGACAGCATACGCAGAAGAACACAGACAGCACACACGCACAAGAACACAGTCAGCATACATACGCACAAGAACGCAGAAAACATACACATGCACAAGCACGCAGACAGCATACACACGCATGCACAAGACCGCTGACAGCATATGCACACACACAGTATACACACGCACAAGAATGCAGGCAGCATACACATGAACTAGAACGCAGGCAGGCACACGCACGTACTAGAACGCTGACAGGACACACACACATTAGAATGCAGACAGGCACACGAACAAGAACGCAGACAGGCGTGTGCACTGGAATGCTGGCAGCATACACATGCACAAGAATGCTGACAGCATAATACGCACACAGACAACATGCACAAGAACGCAGACAGGCACACGCACAAGAATGCAGACAGCATACACACACAGGAACGTAGTCAGGCACGCACAAGATTGCAGACAGCATAAACAGACACAAGAATGCAGACAGGCACACCCACTAGAATGCAGACAGCATACATATGGACTAAAACACAGACAGGCACATACACGTACTAGAACGCTGACAGCAGACGAGCTCATGAGAATGCATGTAGGCACACGTACGCACAAGAAAGCAGACATGCAAATGCATTGGACCGCTGTTAGCATACACATGCATGCACAACAACGCTAACAGCATACGCACACACTAGAACGCTAACAGGCATGCACACAGCTGCAGCTGTGTCTGCAAATTGTGATGAGGCTGGGCCAGCACACGCACAATTGTATGCGCAGCGCAGCCCGGCTGATTTAGCAACCAGTGGCCCCTGCTGCCCAGAGATCTGCGCTGGTGGAACAGGATCAAGGTTGCACATTATAATGAGGGCAATCTGACCATGGGCTCCGCTAGCCCAGTTTTCCCTCATTATAATAAGCCCCTACACCCTGCACTGATAGGACCCTGACTCCCGGCTACAGGACTACATCACGTGCTAAATACAGTAGAAGAAGAGGGAAAGAGACAAATGTAATCTGTGATGTCTGCAGCCAGGTCACATCTATCAGTGCAGGCACCATATTGTGTAGTCATGTGTGTAGTTTCTGAGACTCCATGAGATTTATGGCAGCTCTGAAGTCTCATACAGATCGGGTGATGCTCGGGCGACTCAGCAATGGTGACATCGATCAGTAATAAAGTTCAAGCAGCTGCCATAAATCTACTGTGGTGCCCCTGTGACCAGGGTGGCCACATAGGGAACTGCAGCCAGGCAGAGAGGGTTTATACAACAAACACCCTCACGGACCCACACCATTAGAGGCAGCACCCAACCCGGAGCCCGGGACTCTAGGCGGGCAAGGGATAGTGAGTTTAGAGGAAGTGGGTGGGAAAGAATGTAGATCAGGTGACAGAGAGCACAAATAGAGGAGAGAGAGGAGGAAGGAGTTAGTAGGAGGTAGTAGAGTGAGCCGAGCAGAACAGACATTAGAAAGACAGACACACATCCCGGTGGGGTTGGGCTTGATGGAGATGCAGAATCCACAGAGTCACAGAAACCATGGAGAGAAAGCTCGTCCATAGCCGGCATCCCACGGGAGTGTGAGGACAGAGACCGGACCAGTATCACCAGGCCTGAGGAACATGGCAGCACTGACTAACTGGTGGAGTAGTTTTCCCTGATTTGTGCTGGAATCACACAGGCTAGATGGAGTCTGGTAAAGCCTTGCAAGGAAAGGTTACTGCAGACTAGGCACACACCAAAGTGTCGGCTCTGAGGGGAACAGAGATTCTATACCGCTTCCCAGATTAACTGACGGGGAGCTCTAATTCCAGGTTGGAGTTTCCACAACAAGGCTTGAAGGCACAGCAGCAACCACAAGGACCCATATGGGTCCGAGTTGCCGCCATACAACCTGGGGAGACAACAGAGAGAAACAACAGCCTAGAAGGACTTAGAAGGAGTGAGGGGTCTCAGAGTGACAGCCTGGCTGCAGAGGGTTCGAGTGTTCCCGGGGTTAACTGCACTGTGAATTGTTAAGAACTGAACTGTACCGTGAGCTGTGTTAACTGTGAAGAACTGACAAGTAAACCCAGTGAACCCTGCCTCAGTGTCCGTGTCTGATACCAGGTATTCTGAACTGTGCATCATACCTTTTACCCTGCCAGGAGCAACCCGACCCGCGGCAGGCTTATCCATCTGGCTGCAGCCCCATCATCCATCCATCCTCCTTGCAGAGAAGCGCTGTAGCGGTGGTCCCATCACTGACCACAACCCGTGGGTGGCATCATGACAAACTAATTTCTGTAAATATCCCTTTACTCGTGAGAACCCGGGACACGGTTCGGACCAGGACCTCCATGATATCCCTAGCAGTACCCTGGTCCGGTACCGAGTATCCCGTCCCAGTGGGCTCCACACTACTGTGAAAAACTCAACATTCTAATCCATCAGGGAGGAGGAGAGCAATGTCCTGCTCCCAGTGGGACACTCTCCAGGGGCTGCTCACCTCTCCCTGGCTGGTCTCCCACTCTGCGCCTCTTTGGCGGGTATGTGCTGGTGCAGGGCACACTGTATGAGCTCACAGCTTGCACTGCAGACATGCCCACGCTCAGAGCCCTGTCTACTGGCAGTGGCGCAGCCGGCCCAGCATATCAACAGATTCTTTATGTGGGGT
The DNA here is from genome assembly GCA_033576535.1 of Allobates femoralis. NCBI lineage: Eukaryota > Metazoa > Chordata > Amphibia > Anura > Aromobatidae > Allobates > Allobates femoralis. The sequence goes on along the minus strand of JARQOC010000002.1, from coordinate 289,934,474 downwards.
AAAACATTTCCTGTGTTTAATGAATGCTTTATCTCGAAGAAATAATTATTTGTGCTGTGCTGTAATGTCTGTATGTGGCGCCCCGCACCGAGTGCGTCACAGGAGGGTATTGCAGCCACAAAAGCAGCAGTAATATTCTCTGACCCAGCAATCACACAGTTTAACTCAGAGATCCATACCCTGCATGCATCACCTAGCATAGAGGGCCAATCAGGTCCTGGTGGGTGGAGTGTAAGGGTAGTGTGTAGTGGAAAGTTTAGGACAATTAGTGAGTAGAGTCGAGTAAGGGGTCTGGAAGTGCAACAGCAACCTAGAAGACCTCTGCAGATTCCCAGCCCTGCAACCTAGGAGAGGGGGTTGCGCAGTTCCGTGCGGCCCCCTGGCCACCTTCTACCGGCCATCTCCCTACCGTCACCACGGTTGAACACCATTACTCCCGGTGCATTACCAACCGATCTACGGGCTTCAAAATGCGGGCTCAAAATCATCCCATGCCCATCTACAGCCGGTTTGCTGGTACCGAAGCTAGCAGCAGTTCAGCTCTGCTATGCGAACCAGAAGAGTGGAGGGACCGCTTTACAGGAGCACCCCACCATCGCCAAATCCAGTCGTCTAACCAGCGGTGTACCCACCAAGGGACCCAAGGCTCCCCAAAGCATCCGGAACGTATACCCCGGATAGGGCATTCAAGCAGCCTCCCTGTACCCGATCTGGTATTCCTGGGCGACAACGGCACAGTACTTAGATAGAATGGAGGAACACCGCGGATCTCTGAGAACACACTTGTCATTGCTGAGTCCACCCGGTCTACTACCTACAAACTGTATACCATGTACTGCCTGCTGGTTACAGTAAAGAACCCGTTGCAGAGACTTACAGTGTCCGTGCCTTCTTATGAACTGTTCATCCGCATGCTAAGGTAAACGCAGCTGCCTCACAACATCTTCAGCAGCTCACGGCTCCGGGGATCATCGCTCAGCCTGTGGGAAGCGTTCCATCCTGCTGCATTCCATCCCCCAGAGGCCCGCAGCGTCGGTACAATTACCGAATCTCTCATAGGTGGCATCACGACAAATTAACCCCTTAATATGTTCCCACAAGACGTCTTCACTTTTGATCTGCACTCAACCGAGCCCCACTACCGGTAGGCGCGGCACCCCGTGACAAGGAGGAAGGAAACGTCTGTCTAAACCGGAGTCCCGGCCACGGTGCGTCATGTATACGCTTTGTGTCCTCCCCTGCACAGGAGATGTGGTATGATCAGACCATGTCCCAGTATAGACACACAGCCTTTACACAGCACATAGCAGGGACACACATATAAGATTATCTCAGCACAGGAGATGTGCTATGATCAGACCATGTCCCAGTATAGTCAGACACATCCATTACACAGTACATAGCAGGGGCATATATATAAGATTATCTCAGCACAGGAGATGTGGTATGATCAGACCATGTCCCAGTATAGTCAGACACATCCATTACACAGTACATAGCCGGGGCATATATATATAAGATTATCTCAGCACAGGAGAAGTGGTATGATCAGATCATGTCCCTATACGGTCAGACACATCCATTACACAGTACATAGCAGGGACATATATATAAGATTATCTGAGCACAGGAGATGTGGTATGATCAGACCATGTCCCTGTACAGTCACACACAGCCATTACACAGTATGTAGCAGAGACACATATATAAGATTATGGCTAGGGTCACATTACGAAGGCAAATTGCAGTTACCGCATCCAGATCTGGATGCGGTAATCGCAAGTGCCTTCAGACACGTTTTTGTTAAAAAAAATGTATCTTTATCACCGCATGTGGTAACCAGATTGCTCAGGATGTGTAATCCAGAGCAATCCGGTTACCTTATGCTTTGTTCATCCCTGCTGCCGCAGGGATGAACAAAGGGTTAATGGTAATAATAGATGGCTAACTGAACAGATGGTAAGAAAAAGCAAAGAAAGCTTTCGAGACAACTCAGGTCTCTTCATCAGGCTAATAATGACACAAATTCTGACTGTGCACACATATAAACACACAAATAGGAGGCTGGATATGCAGTACATAGATTAGGTTTGGTGAAGCATGACATATAATGGTCAGAGACGGAAGGTAGGAGACAGCATCTGACTCACCGTAGCCGGGGTGTACACGTCTCGGGCTGTCACTTCTTCCTGTCACGGTTCCGCGCCCGAGGCCGTGGGGCCCGTGGTCCAGATCAATAGGGGATGGCTGAACAGTAAAGGATTTAGTATTCTTGTCGTGACGCCAACTGCGGGTGTTCCGGTGATTTCACCGGCGCTGCTTGGGCATCCGGGGGATGTACAGCAGCAAGATGGGACGCTCCCCACAGGACGAGCGGGAGTCCCCGGAGCCAGGAGCTGCTCTTGATGTTGTATGGCAGCTTGTAAGTTCTTAGCATTCAAAGGGTTAAAACAGTTCTTGAAGGAATCACAGACACCCGTGCTCTCTGTAACAGGTCTTTTACTGTAGCCTTTAGTATGGTACAGGGTATACAGTATTGGGTAACGGACCGGGGGATCCCAGCAATGACTAGTGTCGGTTCAGAGCTCCAAGGTGTTCCTCTTTTGCCTAACCTTTCTAGATGGGTTGCCGGTGTTGCCTTAGAATAACAGGTCAGGATACTTTCACAAAACTTTGGGAAGCAAGGTGTGTAACAGTCCGCGCTGCTGAGTCCACAGGAAACACAAGGAATGCAAGATATATCTTGTAGCAGTATTCTTCTTTGTTTCCTACGCGTTTCGGTGCAGTTCCATGCACCTTCCTCAGGGATATTACATACAGTATCATAGCAGGGTTTTTATAGCCCTAGCCAGTAGTAATTAGGGGTGTGTTTTGTTTACAAAATGACATCATCACTGGGGGAGGGGCTATGTTTTGGCTCCATTTCTATAAAGAATCTTAAATATACACATATTTAACAACCAACTATGTTCAAAACATTCATAAAAATCATAACAACAAAATGATGAAAGAAAGTTTCTTTCATCATTTTGTTGTTATGATTTTCATGAATGTTTTGAATATTTAAAATGTGTATATTTAAGATTTTTTATAGAAATGGAGCCAAAACATAGCCCCTCCCCCAGTGATGATGTCATTTTGTAAACAAAACACACCCCTAATTACTGCTGGCTAGGGCTATAAGAACCCTGCTATGATACTGTATGTAATAACCCTGAGGAAGGTGCATGGAACTGCACCGAAACACGTAGGAAATAAAGAAGAATACTGCTACAAGATATATCTTGCATTCCTTGTGTTTCCTGTGGACTCAGCAGCGCGGACTGTTACACACCTTGCTTCCCAAAATTTTGTGACGGTTTTTCCACGTGCGAGTGGTCGGTGGAGGTCCTGCAGCAGCTGATATTACTTTCATGCCTTCAAATCAGTTGTGGGTTACACGACTGGAATAGGTGAGTGGAATCTATATACACTACCCATACTGTCAGTGTCACTTTTGATAGGGCACTATTGCGCCTCTTGTTCACCCACCATTTTTTTATTGAGGTCAGGGTACTTGGAAAACTTCTAAGTGGTCCCTAGCTGCACAGGCTTACGGTCCTGTGTCCCAGGGGTGAGTCCCTGCTGGCAAGACAACTTAAGTTGTGGCTGTGGTGAGGTGCTCCTGTGAAGCAATTCTTCACCCTGGTTTGCAGAGCTGCGGTGAACGACTTGCTCACCTCGGAACCAGTGATCCGGTGGTTTTGGGCACGGGTACGTTGGAGCCCGTTCGGTAGTTGCCCGTGTTCCGGTCTGGGGGGTCACCACTTAATGGTGCCCTGCAGGATAAGTTGCTTTCTCCATTAAGTGGTCTGTTCAGGGCTGCTGCATGGCACTGTGCAGCCTCTCCTCTCTTCCTTCCCCACAGACTGACTTGCTGTCCTAATTTCCCCCACACTCTACAACTTACACTCCTCCCTCCAGGACCTGATTGGTCCTCTGCCTCTGGTGTGTTGTGTGGTGCATGGAGCTCTGAGGTTAACCATGTCATTACTGAGACGGAAGATATCACATCTTCTGGCTGGGATGTAATACCTTCCTGTGACACACTCGTTGCAGGGTGCCACACATCTGTGGCAGCATAGTCCATAGATAAGAAGCAGACAGTTTCATGTCCCTTGTGTGCTTATATGTGTGTTCATTCAGAATTTGTGTCATTACTAGCCTGATAAAGAGACCTTAGTGTCTCGAAAGCTTGCTTTGCTTTTTTTACCATCTTTTCAGTTAGTCATTAAAATGTATCAACCACTGAGGACTCTCAGATTCTAATATTTTTGAAAGTACATGAAACTTCTATTTGTTAGTTGCCCGGTATGTAAAACTTCTATTTCTTAAGTACCCTGGAATCCTGGATACAAGCGGTTTTAAGTGGTCATCCAAATACCCACCTTCCTCTAGTGTTAGGGTCGTGACCGACCCGTTTTAGGTTTTAAATGCATACAAATTCTACATACATTTGTTTATTGCATCAAGACTTTTTGACTTTATCAGGAACTTATTTTTAAACAAAATACAATAAATAAAACTATTTTACTAAATTGTAAAATGCTCTTATTAAAATTATAACATTTGTGTTGTTGGGGTCAATTTCGACCCAGGTCTAATATAAGAGTAAAAAACAATAATAAATCCCAAAACTGAACTCATAAACACAATATAAACCAACAGCCCACAGCCAGCTCTACCTCCAACAACTTGAGTTAAGGACATGTCCAGGCATGTATGGCCAAATCAGCTTAGAGTTGGTACTTTGCAGAGTATACATCTCCAGTTTACACATGCAACAATGAGAAGATTTGATGTAAGCCAAATTCTGGATTATATCTTAGATGATAATGAATCAGAGGACACACAGCAGCAAACTGATACAGATGAACAGGTTTCTGAGGAGGAAGATGATGTGGAGTTTCAACCGGAAGACAGTTCTGATCATTCTGATGAGGAGGTCACTGGTGCTGAAGCTGCTCCCGCTGAAAGATTCAAATCCAAAAGTGGCAAGATCAGTTGGAGCTCAGTACCTCCAGATGTACATGGCAGGGCAGATGCTGCAAATGTCATAAAAATGACCCCTGGGATCACAAGGTTTGCTGTGACAAGAGTAAGTGACATCAAGACATGTTTTGATCTGTTTATGCAATTGTCAATAAAAAAAGTCATTATTGCTATGACAAACCTTGAAGGAAAAAAAGTCTACGGCAACATGTGGAATGACCTTCATGATGATGTCCTGGATGCCTACATCGGTGTTCTCCTTGCTGGAGTGTACAAATCCTGCAATGAGGCCACTGATAGTCTCTGGGACGCATCGACAGGCAGGAATATTTTTCGGGCAACAATGTCACTTCAAAATTTTCAAATGATATCAAGAGTCCTCAGATTTGACAACAGAGACACCAGAACAAAATCTGACAAACTTGCTCCCATCAGGGATGTTTGGGAGAAATGGGTGCAGCTCCTTCCACTGATGTTCAACCCAGGGCCAGAGGTGACAGTAGACGAAGGTTTTCTCCCTTTCCGCGGAAAATGCCTCTTCCGGCAATACATGCCAAGTAAGCCAGGCAAATACGGCATAAAAATTTGGGCAGCCTGTGATGCAAAAACTAGCTATGCATGGAATCTACAGATTTACACAGGCAAGTCTGCAAGTGGAATCCCTGAAAAAAACAAGGAAAACGTGTAGTCCTCAATATGACTACTGGACTGCAGGGTCACAACATTACTTGTGACAATTTTTTTACCAGCTATGACCTTGGACAAGAATTTCTCAGGAGGAAAATTACCATGGTGGGCACAGTGAAAAAAAACAAACCTGAGCTGCCCGCTGAATTGTTGCAGATGAAGGACCGGGCTCCACTTTCCTCAAAGTTTGTTTTTACAGACACCACCACTGCTGTTTCATACTGCCCCAAAAAACGACGGAATGTGGTACTGATGTCCACACTTCACAAAGATGCAGCTGTGTCATCAGGAAGTGACAAAAAGCCCAGAATCATCCTGGACTATAACATAAACAAAGGAGTGGACAACCTGGACATGACTAGCGAATGACTAGGAGATGGCCAATGGTTGTATTTTACAACATCCTTGATGTGTCAGCATGCAATTCATTTGTGATGTGGACCCACATTCACCAAGATTAAAATTCAAATAAAAAAAACAAGCGGAGGATGTTTCTTGAGGAACTAGGAAGATCCCTTGTGAAGGCACACATTGACCAAAGGGAACGAGTGCCCCGAGACCCAGCCGCTGTAGCCTTGGTCCGACAACTCCAGAGCTCAACAAGTGCTTTGTCCACACCCACAGCAACACAAAGAGCATCATCACCAGCATCCTCAACCAGGTCTGCCTCAACATCAACCACAACAGCCACAACCCCAGTGAGACCACCTGATTCAAAAAGAAAGAGGTGTCAGGTCTGCCCTAGCAATAAGGACAGAAAGACAAACACATCGTGCAAAAAATTCCTCTGCAAAGAACACACAAAAAGTGTCACTTTTTGCCACACATGCATCTAAATACTAATGCATCTAAAAACTAGTACTTGATTTCTGTTGATTTGCTTGATTGATTGTTGTTTGTTTGACCTAGAAAAGCTACTTTTTATTATTATTGCTATTAATGTTAATATCATTTTCATCTTTTATTTGTATTAAAGTTCTATAAAAAAAAAAATCTGTTTTTTGCCTTTTTCATAAAGTAGTTAGATATGGGTAAAAATTGACCCGTAACAACATAGATGTTACTAGAGTTAATAATATAAAATATATATGTATACTTTTTTTTACATTTAAGAAATGTGTACTAAAATCCTTCAGTAATAGTCAGGTAATATAACAAACTTTTTTAAGTTTATATTATTCTCTTGAGGTTCATTTGATAATATTTTTATATTGAAAATGAAGGGTATGCTCTCAAATGAAAGGCCCAGGGGGCCACAACAAAAATATAAAATCAATCCTTCCATGGATGGGAAACCCTAACAAGGTAACTAAGAGGTAGGAAACAAATTGGATCATAAATAACTGTTTTTAGGGTATCCTAGGGGTGATTTAAGACAGGGGTCAAAACCGACCCATTAACATAAGAAAGAGTAACAGAAAGATAACACTAGAGGAAGGTTACATTTTGGCATAGAGACACCATCCAAGAAATTATGGGGTGAAGGGGGTGAGGGAAAATCCCCTAGTGGGTTTTATAGAAAGTAGTGATGGGCGAATCCTAAATTACTCGGAATCGCTTGACTCTAGCGAGTCCGAGCACAGGACTCGCTACTCGTTGCGAGTCTAGCGAGTCCAATGTTAATGAATGGGGAAGCGAGTAATAGCGAGTAGTGTGAGATTTACAAATCGCAGATGTGTCTCGGAAGCTTCAGCCTGAAGCAATCCTAGTTTTGTCATTTATTTGCATTGGACTCGTTTACTTTGCAACTGTAATCGCTGGGAAACTCGCACAGATAAGAGTCCTGTCTTCTCTGTGTGCTGGCTGCCAGCTCCAGGGTCCTAGAGCCCGCCTGCTGCCTGATGTAGCAGAGCTGAGATTGTTCTCAGTCTGCTCATTCCCTGTGTACAGACATGAATGTCTGTGCACAGAGATGATGTAGCAGAGCTGAGATTGTTCTCAGTCTGCTCATTCCCTGTGCATAGACATCTATATCTATGCACAGGGGATGTAGCAGAGAGGACATCGCGTTTTGGACTGCGTCGGACGGAAGAGGATTTTTTTAATTAAAGATGGAGTCCCTAATGGCTTTTTTTTTTATTTCTAATAAAAAATTTTCTTTGTGTTGTGTTTTTTTTAAAACAATTTAATAGAAATTCATGGCGGTCATGTCTAATATTGGCGTGACCGCCATAAATTTCGGGCTTAGGGCCAGCTGATAATACAAAGCTGGCCCTAACCTCTTTATTACCCAGCGTGCCACCGCTACCAGGGCCGCTGGAAGAGCGGGGTTCAGCGCCAGAGGATGGCACTTCAATGAACGCACCATCTTCTGGGGCGGCTGCGGGCTGCAATTTGCAGCGGGGGGTGCCCAGAAAGCTTGGGCATCCCTGCGCTGCGGATTCCAGCTCCCAGCTGCTTAGCTGTACCTGGCTAGACATAGAAATTGCGTGGAGCCCCACGCATTTTTTTTAAATTATTTCATGAAATTCTGAGATTCTGACTCTGACTCTGACTCTGAGACTCTGACTCTGAGACTCTGAAATTCATGAAATAATAAAAAAAAAATGCGTGGGGCTCCGCGCAATTTCTATGTCTAGCCAGGTACAGCTAAGCAGCTGGGGGCTGGAATCCGCAGCGCAGGGAGGCCCAAGCTTTCTGGGCACCCCCCGCTGCAAATTGCAGCCCGCAGCCGCCCCAGAAGATGGCGCGTTCATTGAAGCGCCATCCTCTGGCGCTGAACCCCGCTCTTCCAGCGGCCCTGGTGGCGGTAGCACGCTGGGTAATAAAGGGGTTAATACCAGCTTTGTTATACAAGCTGGTATTAAGCCCGAGATTCTTAATGTCAGGCCACGTTTGACCCAGCCACTAAGAATCTCCAATAAAGGGTTAAAAAAACACAACACAGAGAAAATTTTTTATTTGAAATAAAAAAAAAAGTCATTAGGGACTCCATCTTTAATTAAAAAAATCCTCTTCCGTCCAACGTAGTCCAAAACGCGATGTCCTCTCTGCTACATCCCCTGTGCATAGATATAGATGTCTATGCACAGGGAATGAGCAGACTGAGAACAATCTCAGCACTGCTACATCATGTCTGTGAGCAGGTGGGCTCTAGGACCCTGGAGCTGCACAGAGAAGACAGCTGGACTCGGCTCGCAATGTAACAGCAGTTATTTGCGAGTTTCCCTGCTATCACTGGCACAGTAGCCGAGTCTAATGCAAACAATGGCAATCCTAGTTTTGTCAGCGTTTCTGACAAAACTAGGATTGATATTGATTTGCATTGGACTCGTGCGAGTAATCACTGGGAAACTCGCAGAGTACCAAGTCCTGCGAGTCCCTTACTACTCACCGAGTAACGAGTCCTAGCGAGTAGATTCGCCCATCCCTAATAGAAAGGTAATGAAAACCGGTTTCAAATTGGAGCGGCGCTTCCATACTCATCCAGGGTTTTCTTTTTAAAAAATATTTTCTTTTATTTCATTCCGATTGTAAAAAATTAAAAAATGATACAGTATAGTACTATACTGTATCGATTTTTAATTTTTTACAATCGGAATGAAATAAAAGAAAATATTTTTTAAAAAGAAAACCCTGGATGAGTATGGAAGCGCCGCTCCAATTTGAAACCGGTTTTCATTACCTTTTTCTACTTGACTGATCAGAGGCACACCCTGAGTCTTTGGAACCTCCGGAGGAGTGAGCAGCAAGCCTGCAGTCCAGCAATCTATTAAGAAATACGATATACATCTTGTAAAAAGGTGAGCAATATTTCAATGACAGTAACTATTTATTGAAAAAGACTAAAACACTTAGATCTGCGCCGGATCTATTCCATTTGTCTCTCCCCCCATTAGCTCTTATCCGGAGCAGAATTCTATTAACTAGTGGGTTTTATGTAAACAAAGAAATATTACCGTGACCGGGTGTTCAGGGATTAGATATTTTTTCATCAAAAATACCTAGTGAAATACCTTCATCAATAAGCTTGCCCAGGGACTCCTTAAACAAAATTGTTGGATAAGAAGGTAAAACTTTATAAGTTGTGGAATCACTCCATATAGATGAACCTAGGATTTTATATAGTGCAAGAACGACCACAACACCGGCTTTGTCTGATTGTCTAACAACCAGGTCATCACATGCCTGCAAATCCTTGATGGCTTTGAATTCTTGTGAATTCAAATTCTTTCTGACTTTAGGAACACTTGTATTGGTTGACAGATGTAAATTTTTCAGATCTTTTTCAACTAATAGCTGAAATAAATCAAGAGCAGGTACCCTAGATTGTAATGCATAGTAGGATGACTTATTCAATGTAGTGTTTATGTCTTTATCAAATACCATTTTTTTCTCATCTCTACCCTCCAAATCATACAATGTTAACAGTGCACATTGTTGCTGACGGTTTAATTGAGCAAATTAATTTTCATTTTTAGAACATGCATGTTTCACAAAGATATTGTAGTATTAGTCCCAGTCAGATCAGAATGAAAATCTCTCTTTACAGTTAAGGCTGGCTTCACACCACGGCAAGGTCCGGTCCGGGGCTGTCAGGCATGAACCTGACAGCCCCAGACTGGATCAGCACACAGCACACAGGGAGCTACCCGCGGTCCTGAAAGAACAGCGGCATGCAGCCGCCAGTGTCCGGTTCCCGGATCCTCCCGGACCAGGGCAATCCGGCCCCATAGGCTCCCATGTTACGGAGCGCCAGATTGCCCCAGATCCGGGATCCGGCAAATTGGGGAGATTTTTCTCCCTGGACACAAAAATGTTGCAAGCAACATTTTTGTGTCCGGAGAGAATAATCTGAATTCTCCCGGATTTCACCACAGAGATGAAACCGGATGGCAGAGAGCTGCCATCCAGTTCCATCCGGCCCCATAGGTTAATATGAGGCCCAAAACCGGTCCGGGGCTGTCTGGTTTACACCGGACAGCCCCGGACCGGACTGCGCCGTGGTGTGAAGCCAGCCTAAGAGTCTAGTAAATTTATTTACATAAGGTATTAAACAAGTTGAAGTTTTGGCTAAGTACAAAACTTAGGCCTTTAGCAAAACCTCAGTTTGAATATTAGACGAAATCCTAGTAACATTGATGACTTTTTTTCTCAGGAATATCTCCTTTCCATTCCTGTAGCGCCTCCCCTCGTCTGCCTCCTCTCCTAGATCTCTTTAGTTTTTTTGTCCTCTGTCCTGGTCAATCCATGTCAGGATCTGAGTTGCCACCTTCCTCAGAAGAGAATGACACACATTTAGGGGTATCAGGAGTGCATGGATTAGAATGGCGCTGGCCACGTTGTTTCAGGATAGGTTTGTTTGCGGTTTCACACTTATTATTCCATGTATATATTTCATCCTATTTGTAATCTTTAAGATCCCTCTGGAATTGTGACCTTTTGGTATTGGTAATTAATTTCGCCATATTTTCAAGATTGTCCATCATTATTTTGTTTACTTCCTTGTATTCAAAGGTGTCCACAAATTATTGAATTTTTGTTTTTAAGCCATCAATATCCTGCTTCATTTTGATAACCTGAATTCTTCATTATTTATAATAAGATCCAGAGAGCATTTTGTGAGAATGTCACATCATTTTATAGAAAAATCATCTGAAAATATATAATTGGGTGCTTTACTTTCCTGATTGTGTAAAACCATACACATAGGGTACCGTTACACGCGGCAATATTGCTAGCAATTTCACTTGCAATTTGCTGGTTGCAGTGAAATCATGGACACATTGCTCCATTGTACACAGCAACAAAATAGAACAATGTGTCCATGATTTCACTGCAACCAGCAAATTGCCAGTGAAATTGCATGCAATGTTGCCGCGTGTGACGGTACCTTTAATCGCCTGACAGTCACAAGATCTATTTTTTTTTTACTTTGATAGACACTGACAGACAATACTCCAAACAAAACAATTTCAGTTATCACAAACTATGATATTGTGTAAAACTATACACTTCCTTTACAGCCCACATTTATTTGCAGCCCTCGCCCGCTCGGCATAGGCAACATGGTTTCAGCATTCCCTCAGGGCCACTTTACACACACCAACTTATCTGTCCAACTTCTGACCAATTTACTGGTTGCAGTGAAATCATGGACACATTGCTCCATTTTGTGGCTGTGTACAAATGGAACAATGTGTCCATGATTTCACTGTAACCAGTAAGTTGGTCAGAAGTTGGACAGATAAGTTGGTGTGTGTAAAGTGGCCATCAGGCTATGTGCTGACACAACTTTTAAGGTGTGGAAATTTTCTGCAGCAAAAACGCTGCTAAACTGCACCCTGCACCAGAAAAATGCGTCAAATATGCAATGCATTTTTGCTGCATATTTGGTGCAGATTTTCATCTTGCGTTTTTTTATCACTATTGTCAATGGCAGAAACAGTAGAAAAACATTGCTAATACACACCAAGAATTGACATGCTCATTTTTTTCTCTGGACCAAAAAAAAGCTGCAAATCTGCCAGGATGAAAAAAGCTTCGTTGGCACAGCACTTCAGAATTGTTATAGACTTTGCTGGTAAGGATAAACATACATTTTTGTGACAAAACACGTAAAAAAAGCATAGCACATACGGCAAGAAATCCTCGCATATTGACTGGCTGTTTAACAGCTGCGAAACATACGGACCGGTGATTCAAGCATCCGTGATACTCTGCCGAGAAACGAATATGCTCAAGCACTTCAATGCTCAATTGAGTATCAGGTGGTGCTAAGCATACTTGCTCATCACTACTGCAGATAAGAGTCATTCAACAACACGTCAGCAAAAAGTACAGTAATTTCCCAAGCATTACTATTGTGGTTTCTGTTTAATATTATGCCACTCTCAAATGGGTCTATAATACCCTGAGAGTCTGTCATTAAAATGCAGACAGCAATTGTGAATGAATGGAGCCTCTTTATTTTATAAAATTAACAAAAACATATTTGTTCTTTTTAAAATTTAGGACAATGGAGAATTATGTCTTCAAAGTGCACAGTGTAAGAGCAACTGCTGCCACAGGGACAGTGGAATGAGCCTTGCTAGATGTGCACCTAAGGCAGCAGAAACTCAAAAATGTTCCCCTTTGGTGAGTACTGACAAATTGCTATTGGACTAGTTTTTCTATCACACATGTTCAGCTAGCTTCACATGTAGCAGTAAGCATACGGTTGGCATACTTCAAGGCACAGATGTGATCTGGCTGCATACTGACAGGCGAAGTGGCTGTCAAATAGATAGAGAACATAGTGAAGCCAACGTAGGAATGAGCAGAGTAACAGGTACAGTCCAGCCAGGAAAAACATTTATAAAGTCTTTCTTTTTATTAGAAACCCGTTAAAAGAAAATGGAATACATTACCAATATTAAAACCTATTGAGACCTTACACATTTCAGGCTTCTCTCATTGCTGTGCTGCACCACCTGGACGGCGCTCCCTCCAGTTTCATCTGTGACAGCAGGACAAGTTATTACAAGCGTGGAGAGCTTCCATTCCTCTTCATTTGAAACCAATGTAAATTGAAAAAGAGAATGAAATCTAAGGCACTGAACTTCCTTCTTGCAAAAGTTTATTGATCCAGCATACACAGAAAAATTAAAGAAATGTTTTGGCCCCTTTAAGGTCAGTCTCAAGCCATTAAAAAGTGCACACTTTGAAGGTACCTTTACACACCACCACTGAAAGGTAGCAACTGCCTGGCATTGGGGATATCTATGCCTGTTGCCATGAAATTGCTACGAAATGGCGGCGTGTAAATAGGGAAATTCCTTCCTGTGTCCTACAGTTGACTCAGATACCTGTTTCTGAGACGTGCTCAAAAACCAAAGGCAACAGAAAGGCACAATTGCCATGGTAGTGGCGTCTAAAAGGGGCACAGGCATGGATGTTGCGTCGCCTAGTGATTTCACAGGGAGGTGCCACAGCGTCATAGATACCACGCCCCATCAGCGATCATTGATGGGGCTACTGTGTTACCATTGGCTGTCCCTTCACAGGGCGCCATTTTTAAAGAGCTGATCATTCACACTACACAATTGCAATGGCGTCATGTATTAGCCAGCCTTCCTGCGCAGGCTGGCCAATCATGATGCTATTGCGTTGTCCAATCAGCGTACTAGCATCACGGAATACACAACTCTGTCACGCCTATGTACTTGTGGCACGAAACATGTACACCCATATTCCTTTGTGGTAGCGGTGTGTAAAGCAGGGAAGGTATTCAACAGGAAGTAAGCCGCAGGATCTGTCGGCACTTCCGGGGAACACAGATACCTTCAGTGGACAACGCAATGGCAGCATCTACATGCGGCATTAGCGATCGGTATCCACCGTTAAAAACGTGCGCGTGCACGTGCCGTGGATACCTGTTGTTAGGCACAGTGGTGGCGTGTAAAGGTACCTTTAGTGTGTGGCCTTATGGGGGCAGAAACATTACTTTGGATTACATTCTCTTGGACTGCCTTGCAACTAGATAGAGGCTTGCACTAAGTAGCACAGACAGAGGAGTGGTGTGTAATGACCAGAGGTCCTATTAAGATCCAGTGAGTCACAGACTGAGACAGAGGCAGAAATAAACAACAGTATTTTTACTGATATGGGGATCAAAGTATGGTTCAGTATGGAATGTAAAAATCTCAAAATCCCCTTAAAATATTACCAATAACAGTTTCACACACTCAGCGTTAGCCGACATCAATGCACCGATCTCAGAGTTCCCAGGGTATGTAAATCACACTCAGAACCAGGAGCAAATTTACCTACACGTTAGACTTATCAAGGATTTAACATCAACTGTGGGTGGTCTGATGAGACCTCTGAGATGGCACACTGAGTATAACTTATCACAGCTAATAGCAATTCAATACACTATATCAATGCTGGCTATACACTTAGCACAGGGATACCCGGGTATCTCAAAACTATGGTACCATCAACCTCAAATGTAGCTTTACACCGGTGTATATTCCACGTGGGCTGCAGCAAGTCCAGAAAAAGAAAAGAAAAACCTTTGGCGCCAAAAAAAAACGTATTGTAAAAAAACAGCAAAATTTGGCAGCTTACCAGCCAATGCCAGATTCACATGTCCAGTACTTTAGTTCTGTTAGCTTGGGGTGCAATCTGTGGAGCACTCTTTTCCAGGGCTTGTCAGGACCTTGTCAGGATCCTCCCAATGTGGATGGCACCAGACGCCGGCTCTCCTTTCGCAGTCACTCACGACCTTCCTGGACGCCAATCACTCGCTCCATCAGTGGGAACATCTCCTCAGCCTCCTTGTCAGGATCCTCCCTATGTGGATGGCACCAGACGCCGGCTCTCCTTTCGCAGTCACTCACGGCCTTCCTGGACGCCAATCACTCGCTCCATCAGGGGGAACACCTCTTCAGCCTCTCCTCGGATGCTGGACACTTGCTCAGTTCAAGATAAAGTCTTTAGTCCACACAACAGGGCTTGCAAACAACTTTAAAGGCCCATATAGCTTGCACTGGCTCTGCTGTAATCCTTACACTAGTAATGGCAACCGCAGAGAGAGATCAACAACAACAGGAGCAACTGACAGAGCCGTCACCAAGGCAACCAGAGATTGTGCTTTCACTTTCCTAGACACAGAGCAGTCACCATGACAACCAGAGACTTTTTCTCTTTCCTGGGCCACTACAAAATGGCAGTCTGCTTGGTTTTAGCAGCTTATTAGTTTACTCTCTTACATGTGCATGAAAAACAACTTGTACATGTAATGTAAATTGAATGTTATAGTTAACGAGGTTTTCCCATTGTCTTAAACAGATCAAAAATGGCACTTTTAGGCTGTAAAACACACTAGGGTATGAAAAATCTGACAGTTTTTCATCAAGGAGTGCGGGACTAATGACATCCATTTTTTGATCCATGTGGCATGCCAGTGCAATGTGATTGTGTGTTTTTACAGAAACTCCTGAGTCAGAGCAAACAGTAATGTGTATGGCAACCAAGCGCAATCACTGTCCAGATTGTGGAAATGCAGTCTGACTGCAACAGCCAATCACAGAGGCTTCCACAGAGTGTGAGCATCTGTGATCGGCTGCTGCCGGTCAGTGCAGTGAATATGCATGCTCAGCACAGTAAAATCGGGTCCGAGGAGACATCAGATGTTTCCTCGGACCCTGCTCCATAGGGCCCCATGTTATAGGGATCGGGTCGGATCGGATGTGCACTAAATGCCATCCGATTTGGTCCGATCCGATTCTGTCAGATTTTATTTTCAGTGCAAAAATCGGAGCAGGCTCCGATTTTTGCACCGATAAAAAAATCGGACAGAATCGGATCGGACCAAATCGGATGGCATTTAGTGCACATCCGATTCGGTCCGATGCCCATAGGGCTGCATGCGGCTAAATTCGAATCCGATGCGGTCCGATTTTTATCGGACAGCATCGGATTTGAAAAATCCGTAGTGTGAAGGCAGCCTAAGGCCCACGTCACACACACAGATATTTGTGCAGATATTGTTCACAGATCTCTGGTTGTAGTGAAATCATGGACACATTGCTCCATTTTGTGGCTGTGTATAAATGGATTAATGTGTCCATGATTTCACTGCAACCAGAGATCTGTGAACCATATCTGCACAATTATCTGTGTGTGTGACGTGGCCCTTAAGCCAGATCTAGCTATTCCTACCATCTTTTTATCTATCTATCTATCTATCTATCTATCTATCTATCTATCTATCTATCTATCTATCTATCTTTATATTCTATTCAATCTATCTATGCTGTCTGTCTACTTTTTTCTAACTTTATACAGCATGGGAAAGACCATGTTAAAAATGCATTGCACACGGACACCAGGCAAATGTCACACTGATGTTAGCTGAGAAAAAAAACACACAATCACAGTGCACTGGCATGGGAAAGATCATGCTAAAAACGCTGTCGGTGTGTTGTCACTGTGCTGTCAGTGTGCTGTGAAATTTTTTATTGCACCCATTAACTGGCATTGGTGAGTCTCGCAGGAGACTCGCATCCAGTGGCAGCATGCTGTTACATTTTTCTCATCAAGATTCTGGATGTGAAAAAAGCTGAACACAAATGTTCACCTGCCTTCACTCATTCATTAAAGGGAACCTGACCCCTAAAAAACATCCCCAGCCTATCTATAGCTGTCCCTGCACCTTCCTAATGGTATTCTACCTATCTCTATGACCTAAATGAGTATTTTCAAAGTTTAAAAAAGTGGTTTTCATCCTTACATAACTGCGGCTTCTGTTCCCCTCAGAAGTCGCAAAAGGCGTTCCCTGAGATTGAGTCTCGCCGCCTCTGCCGCTTGTATTCACGCCCCAATGGGCGTGATAATGCTTCTGCAGCATCCTCGCATTTCCCCATGGGCGGATTAGCCGTTATGACGCTAATCGTGTCATAACCGGCTCTGATGACATCGGTACACCCTTTGGGCGCATTGCGCATGAGCAAGTTTTGCTTTATGGCAGCTCATCTGTGATGAGCTGCCCTAAAGCAAAACCCATGCATGCGCAAAGCGCATCGTGAGGTCCGTCGATACACCCAAAGGGTGTACCGACGTCATCAGAGCCGGATATGACGCAATTAGCTTCATAACGGCAAATCCGCCCATGGAGGAGGGCGAGGATGCTGCAGAAGCATTATCACGCCCATCGGGGCATAAATACAAGCGGCAGAGGCGGCGAGACTCAATCTCAGGAAACGCCTTTTGCCCACAGCCACCCCTGGAATTGGCGCAGTCATCATAGCGCCATTTCCAGGCACTTTAATTGGCTCTTCCAGTGGCCCTGGTGGGGGGTGGCACGCTGGGTAATAAAGGGGTTAGTACCAGCTTTGTATTATCAGTTGGTACTAACCCTGAAATTCATGGCATCACGCCAAACTAGACATGGCCACCATGAATTTCTAGTAAACAGGAAAAAAACACAATACAGAGAAAATAAATGTTTAATAAAACTCAAACACATTTAGAGACTCCATCTTTAATAAATAAAAAAAATCCTTGCTCTGACGTAATCCACAGGTCTTCTGTCTTCAGCTCTGCTACATCTTTGCAATCACACAATATGTCTGCTGACAGAGATGAGCAGGCACAGAATAACGGTAGAACACACCTGTAAGTGATAGAAGCGCTCAGCTGGCCTCCAGCCGCCGACCGTGCTTTCTGTGCATTGCAAATAATGCATACTTTCAAATGCATGGCTATTTTTGCAAGCGTTAGAATGCATTTTTGCAATGTAAGTCTATGGTACATTGCATTTGTGCTGATTTACAACGGATAGCATAAATGCAATGTTTACAGCTGCGAAGAGGGGAGACAGAGCCCTGGATAACGCCTAGTCAGTCTACTGATGGTTCTATCATGTCCATTGCCCAGTATGTCCTTCCAGCAATGGGCATGCATGATAGTACCACCAGAGGCTGGCATAACATGCTGGCCAATGGCCATGGTAATCATGGCCATTGCCCAGTAGTATGTGCTGCCAGCCTCAGCTAAGGGTCCCAGGCAGTTACCTTCTCATCCGTTCTGCTGCTGGATGGCAGTCCTATACAGTGCAGCATGTAGTGTGAATGCCACACTATGGAGATGCTGCTTCTACTACTGCCACATGGAGGAGAGGCTCAGGGCCACATAGAGATTACAGGGGCCGCATAAGAGGCGGATATGGTTCCCAATCAGGGGCGTACATAGAGATCAATGGGCACTCTCAGGGGCGTGCATAAAGACCATGGATCCGAATCATAGGCGTACATAGATAACAAGGGGCACAGTCAGGGGCGTGTATAAAAATCATGGGGCCCACTCAGGGATCACACATAGAGATCATGGGGCCCACTCAGATGCGTACATAGAGATCATCATGGGGCCCACTCAGAGGTGTACATACAGATTACGGGGCCCACATATAGGCGCACATAGAGATTATGGAGCCCACACAGAGGTGCACAGAGATCATGGGGCCCACTCAGATGCGTACATAGAGATCATCATGGGGCCCCACACATAGGCGCACATAGAGATCATGGGGCCCACACATAGGCGCACATAGAGATCATGGGGCCCACACATAGGCGCACATAGAGATCATCATGGGGCCTGTTGTAGGGC